>JAOYMZ010037790.1:0-15628 GCA_025802335.1 Pinguicula primuliflora | reverse complement strand
ATTTGTTACATCATTCGGCAATCGATTCGGGACGTGCAAGTGCGTGAAGTGCACAAAACAAATGCAGTGCAATGTGAATGAAATAGTGTAAAATAAAACAGTATAGGGATAGAGGTACTCCCTCACGGGTCCTCGAAGTTGGGTCACAATGTACGGGCTGGATTTAGGGCCATATCCAACACTACTTGCTCCAGCTATTATGTATTGATTCAGTGGTTTCCGCTAGTTGACTAGTATGTTCTTCTCTTCAAACTTTGATGAGGATAATACGCTGCAAGCAAATAATGGGTATTTATACAAGTGAGATTACATTGGTGCCCGATGTTTAGGGGAAGTGGTATATGTACATAAATATTTGATACACATTCTAAACACACACATGTATCAACAATCACAACTACAATTAAAAAAAGTAATAAAAATACGTAATAAAAAAGAGTGACTGATATTGTTTCCAAATGGGGTATAGTAAGTGTGTGAAAAAAGATGGTACAAATAGCATTTTACTAGAAGTGTCCATCGGGTAAGGCAGTACCGTTTCGAACTTGGAACAATACTAATACTGACATTTAGTGTAGGTAACGGACCGGTACTATCTGGTATCGGTCTTTTGGTCTCGATTCCGGTTAGTACTAGTACCGATACTCGGGTCTGGTATCGGTACCAGACCGGTGTCGGTACTAATCCAAAAATTGTGTACTCTGATGTTGCTTGCATTAACAAATTCAGGTTTAGACCATAAACTGCAAGTTGTTGGTGCAAGAGACTGAAACACAGTCAAAGAGGCGTTGGCCTAATGGTTATGGAGTGATAATTGCACTCACAGGTCATAGGTACAAATCCACTCAACGGCATTATCAATAAAAAAAAGAGACTGAAACACATGTCAAAACAAACTTAAACACTACAGAAAACTATCTAACATTCATAAGATAAAGCATCCGGATGTAAAGCACTTGAAGCAGTCTAAAACATGAAGATAGAACAATCCCCATGTGAAGCAGTCTATAACATATAGATAGAGAAAAGGGTTGTTCAATTCGATTCAGGTGTCCGGTTCAATCTTCGAAATTGGTGAAGGGTTGTTCAGTTCGATTTCGGACATTTGATGATTTTTTAGTGCTTTTCTGTTATTTTTATTTTTACAATTTTTTTATTTAATTTTTTTTGAAAATTGAAGTTATATATATATTGTCAAAAACCTATTATTTACAATATTGCCATTCGTCTTCGAAAACATAAAACTAAGGACTCAAAAGGAAACAAACGAGCAGAAAGGTTTCATCTTTCCACTAGAACTGCAAGAGGTTCATTAAACCAGAATTCGATCGGTAAGAACGTTGTGTTCTTTTTCTTTGATTTCCTCTTGTACCATAACCACACTCTGACTTAAATTTTATGTAGTTGCGCTGCTATCGATTCTCCATCTCCATCAAAAATTTGTTGATTCCGCTGATTCCAGATTTTCCAACAAGTGACAGACCAAATGGCATTCCAGATTTCCGGGTCTGCTTCTGGTGGTTTGAGCGCGGCGAATTCCTCTTCCATCATTCCTCCTGTTGTTGAATTTGTCAGTTGAAGCCAATTGAGTAAGCTTCTCCATAACTCTGATGTTCTTTGGCAATGCACAAATATGTGATGTTAAAGAAAGTGATATGAGAACAAACAAACAAGTCAATCATCATGAAGCATGCAGCCTACCAAAGTCGACTCTCCCTTCATGAAGCATGCGTTGCCTACCAGCATGCGAGAATTTATTAGGATCAACCTATTAAGCATGCGTGATCTTTCATTAAATAAGAATAGCATGCGTTGAGATGTATATATAAACCTCCTCAAAAGATGTAGAGGGGATCATTGTAACATAACAAGAAAAGGAGGAGAAAAACTGGAAGTATTTCCTCCCGTGGAGTAGGCTTACGCCGAACCACGTAAATCCTTGCGTACAGTTCTTATATGTTTTCGTACAGTCCAAATTTTAATATGTGATCTCTTGTTTCTGTTTGATCCTCACAAAAGGACATTTTGTCAATTCTTCATCTCTGATGATGTTTCTTCGGTACAAATTTTGCCTTGTTGGAAGTCGGTCCTGTTTCATCCTCCAGATCATGATTGAAATTTTGCTTGCCAGGTATCTGCTCCAAACCTTCTGTAGGTCTTGACTTGTTGCTTGATCTATGATTTCTTCTTTACTGTCCAATATGGCTGTATATCCATGCTTTGCTGTGTATGTGTCATTGCGTCCTGAGATGAAGATCCATTTATCCTCTTCGCTTTCCTGTAACTATACAGTAGATAGTAGAATTGTGAGATTGTGCAAATCCTCTTCCTCTAGGCTGTTTAGCTCTCTTTTCCAAGACCATCAATAGTTCCATTCGTTCTCCTACCATTCACCATGTTGATAAATGGTGTATCTTTTAGTTCTTGTCTCTGTGAATAATCTTGTGAACCTGGTTGATAGGCATTCTGTTCCCACCCAGAGATCCGTCCAGAATTTGATTTTTTTCCATTTCCTGGCTTTAGCTTCCATCCTGATAAAAACCACTCTTCTGATAGTAGTTGCTGTGTGTCTTTCCACCAGAATGATTGTGATCCCGAGCCTCTTCTTCTTCCTCTTTGTCTTGTTGGGTTCTGTTATGCTTGAGTTAAGTTGTGTAATGCTCCAATTTGTAATCTCCCATCTTGTGATGATTTGGACTGCAGTATTTGAATCCATATATTGTCCTCTTGCAATAAGATACGAGCACCCCATTTTCCAAGCAAAGATTTATTGAAATCTTTCATGTTTTTTATTCCCAATCCCCCCTGTCTTTAGCAATGAGCTGCAATTCAGGGGGACAGAAACAGGGCCGAGCAGACTGCTACAACGCATCCAAACATCCTTGTGGAAATGGTTCAAGGTCGCCTGTGGTAATGAGTTCATATCTGGTATAGCTATCTGGTTAGTATCTCCTCGGGCTTGCCTGGGGTGTTTGTAGACTCATTGCGGCGTGTGGATGATCTAGTGTCTGGATGTAGGTCTGGTTGCAAGATGTTTTTTACTGGTTTTTATGGTTTGATTCTGGTTATTTGGTTTGATGCTGGTTATAGGAGCTGATGCTGGTATATGATTTTGATACTGATTGGATGCTGTTTTTGTAAAAGGGTATTTATGGATTGTTACTGGTTTGCGGCTGGTTATATGCTGGGTTTTGCTGATAGAATTCTGGAGCTCTGCTGTATAGCTGGTGGCAACATGATCGGCTACTGCAAACATGATCAGCTGACGAACGTATCCTAGCACACACATTCGGTGCTAAGGGTCAGCTTCAGGGTGGCTGGATATTGACAAGATTTTGGTCATAGAGCATAGATTGTAAGATGATGGCCTAGGTTTACATGTTGTAGTATGGGCTAGGCCCATTATTGCAAATCTGTACACATTTTGTGAATAAAAATTTTGTTTACCCAAAAAAAGGAAGGTGAGTGGAAGATCCACCTTTCACCAACTTTTCATGTATATTGGGGCTCACTTTATAAGTTGGGCCCCAATATATACATTAAAATAATAATATATAGATTTTTCGATTTTATACACATGTGGTTTAGATAATATAGATAAGATATAGATTTTTTAGATTTTGTATAGATAATGTATAGATTTCTAAAATCCTTTATAAATATGACTGTTGAATATGAAGAACATGTCATTTATCCACCTGACTACGATCCAGAAGTTGCATACGAAAATGAACATCCAATATTTCTAGAATTTTTTTTGACAAGCAAAATGATATTTTTTATTTTTTTGAATTGTTGATATTTACATACTATTGTAGAGACACGAACATGTCTTAAGGTTAAAGGAAAAAGAAGCCACCAGACTAAAAGAAAGAAAGAGAAGAAAGAAAGAAAGAGAAGAAGACGCAAAATTAAGTGACGATTGGATCATATCTTCCAAGGCCGTCGTTTTCGCCGCCGCATAGAGTGTTTTCCTTTGCCTTCACCTTCCACACCGGCCTACGACTCACAGGTGTTGTAGCTTGACAATTCTTCAGCAGTCTAACAGTTTGAAGGTAGGATTCTGTAACCAATGCTCAATTGAGTTCACAATCACATTCTTCATTTTCGTTTTCCATTTATACCAGAACCATAGTTGGAATTGAATAGTCTTGATTGCTTCTTCTGTTGTGGCTTCTGTTCCATTGAATTGCTGATTGTTTCTCATTTTTCAGATTTGCCCATATTTCCAGAATTTCCAGAATTTGATCAAGATCGGAGCTTGCTAGCGTACACAAGTAGGATGAGAGCATTGCAGGATAAAGCTAAGGCTAAGCAATTGCAAGGAAACCTAATTAAAAATATTTGAAGCAAATTTGGCCCAAAATAAGAGCTCGTTTATACTACTAAATGCTTTCATCGTAATTTAATAAATATGTGTATTTTAAATTAGAAAATAGGTATTCTTCATTTTATCAAGTATTTATTATTTACTTATTATTTAACAAAAAAATATGATAAAATAAATTATAAAATAATAATAATAATGAAATTATAGGGGTAGAAATTTCCTTTTATGATTATGGAATATGAGGATAGATTGGAGAGAGAAAATATGAGTGTAGGAAAGATGAGGTGTATTGAGAAAAAATGGGTTGATGCGATAAATGTAGGTAAAAAGGGAGAAAACTTCCCTTAAGGGTGTGGATAGCCTTATAGAGTCCCTTCTCATTTCACTTTGTGATTGTTAGAAAACCGACCCGCCTCTCTTTGGGCTCGGGCCTCGTGTGCACAGGTGCGCGTGTGTGGCTAATATAATTAGGAAGGTGGACAACCCTCATTAAAACCATAAGCTTAAGGTGATTGATTGTAGCCCACAATCCTATTTATATTAGTGAATTATTCTTTCTGTAACCAATGTGGGACAAATTCCCAACACTCCCCCTCAAGTCTAACTAGGTAAACCATATTGGACTTGGATAACCACTGATAATGTCCAATTGGGCCAATTCCCATTCTGGGATCAATACTCGGAATTTTTCCCAAAAACAATTACGAGGACCTCGGAAATAATTATCGAGATGTCCTGAAATAATGTTCAAATTGGGTCAAACCTCCCATGGGCCCACCCATGGGGCCAATACTCAGGAATTTCCCCGAAAACACTTTCGGGCCTCAGACCGCCTGCTCCGATACCATCTTAAATTCCGTGAAAATGGGCCCGGCCCAATAACCGGTGTCACGGGCCCATGAAGAAATATTGAGCTCGACCGTAAGAACAAACTATCGAAAAGAGCAAATATGAAAAGAGCAAACTGAATCAAGAATCCAAGACATACGTTTTTCAACATCAGAGGTGGCCATAAGTGCTTCTTCACTATCAAAATTTTCAACAACACTAGCCTCAGCAGAAGATTAGCCCGATTCACTATTCTTCTTCCGTTCATCTTTATTTTTCAATTTGAAACACTGAGAGATATCATGATTATCAGCTTTGTAATAATGACAAAAAGTGTTGGATTTAGGACCTCTAGATTTAGATCTAGATTTTTGTCCACGAGAACTGCTTGTCTGCTGAGTTCTACCTCGAACAATCAGATCCTCACCCTTAGATTCAGAACGAGAATCAACATCAAATTTCTCCTTATATAGCAAATTTGACTTAATATTCTCAAAGATGAGTGTAGTATGATTGCCATAAAGCATAATTTCCTTAAAATGTTTAATGGAAGCAGGCAAAGAAATAACCAACAAAATAGCATTATCTTCATCCTCAATGGTCACATCAAGACTCTCAAGATTCACGCAAATAGAATTACTTTCATTAAGATATGATTGAATAGATGTACCTTCCGCCATACGAATTGTATACAGACGCTCCTTGAGGCGAAGCTTGTTTGCGAGACTCTTGGTCATATAAAGATCCTCCAATTTGCGTACATGACTTCACGCAGAATATCTGATGGCAAACTATGTTGCAAGGCGAACAATGCTTTTTCATCAAGATCATCCCACTGTTCAGTAGTCATCTTTTCGGGCTTGGGTTTCAAAGCCTTTCGAACACCAAGCTGTGTCAGGACTGCATGCATCTGAACCTGCCAAATAGAGAAGCTGATTTTTCCATCAAATTTGGGGATATCACTTTTCGTCGACATGGCTGAATTTTATGGTGTTGTTGCAGTGAACAGAAAAATAAATTGCTTGAATAAGCAGATGAAATTATCCCTCCCTCGGTGAACGAGAAAGAGACAATTTAATTCCTCTTCAATCTACCAAAAAGCACCAAATTTTCAAAGCTTCGGTCAAAAGAGAATTCAACAAAAGAAGCAACTTTTCAATGCTTGTCAACAGGTTCTAGGACCAAGAGAACCAAAAAAGTTTCTCTTCCAATTGAAAAAGCTTATGACCCCACCAATTGAAAAGGTCAAGCCAAACAAAGTGTGAAAGTTGGCAAATCGAACAGAGATGCTACAGATGGGAAGAAGAAAGAGTCTTCAATTCAACAAATTGTTTTTGTTACGTGAAAAAATTCCTGGCCGTAGAAGAAAAGGAGTTTTTGCTCCGATACCACTTGTTAGGGATTAAGAGAAAAGAGACGTAGGAATTAACGTGAAAAAAACCTCCCCAATGTAGAGATGAAAAAAAACCCACGGGAAAACAATTTCTATTATGAAGTGTCATCGAGTACAAGTACATGAGAAACTATTTATAGGTACAAATAAATAGAGTCCAAATTAGAGTCATATTCAAGCAGTTCTAGCAGGTTGGACAGATTTCTTATTTCAGAAAATTGGTTGCAGAAGTGGCTGGATATATGTCAGATGCCAATGGATAGAAGATACTCGGATCACTGCCCTATAGCTCTAATAAATGGGGTTCTCAACTAGGGTCCTAAGCCATTTAAATCCTTGGATTCATGGTTGGATCATCCCCAATTTACAGCATTCGTGACATCTTCTTGGAGGGAGTTGGTGGTGGAAGGTAGCCCTGGCTTCGACCACCAACTTTCAATGGCACATGATGGATTCTATGGGCTTCAATCCTAAATGGATGCAATGGATAAAAGAATGTATTCGAACTGCACACACGTCTGTCATAGTCAATGGCAACTAATGTGGTGAATTTCATATGGAGAAGGGGTTGCGTCAGGGAGATTTCTTGTCCCCTATGCTGTTTGCCATTGTGGTGGAGGGATTCAGTCTGCTGATTGAACAAGCAATGGATAAGGGGAAATTGGCAGGATATAGATCTGACTGCAATAGCCTACCAGTAACACATCAACAATTTGCTGACGATACTCTATTGTTTACTAATGGAACGATGACAGATTTGATGACATATAAAAGGATCCTAAGATTGTTTGAAGTCTGCTCAGGTTTGAAGGTAAATTTTGCCAAAAGTCGCCTTTTACACTCAATATGGAACCTGCTTATGGGCTTCTACAGGCTGGGATGCTACACTGTGATATGGACTCTATACCATTCCTGTATCTTGGCATAAATGTTGGAATGAATCCAAGACATGTTAGGTCTTGGAATCCAGTGATAGATACTATCCAGAACAAGTTATCAAGTTGGAGAAAGAAGCATATTTCATTGGGATGCTGAATTACATTAATCAAAGCAGTACTATCAAGCATACCTACCTATTATTTCTCTCTGTTCAAAGCACCTAGGGCAGTGATCCACAGAATTACACAGCTCCAAAGGCAATTCCTATGGGAAGAGAAGGGAGATGGGTGCAACCGCATTTCTTGAATTAAATGGAAACATATCTGCTATCCGAAAGATAAAGGTGGACTGGGAATTAAGAATTTGGAGAAATTCAACCTATCTCTGTCGGTAAATGTCCTAGTAAATTGCTATGGAGGAGGGACACTTATGGCAGGAAATTATCTAGGGTCGGTATGGTGAAATAAAGTTCAGAAGAGACACTATGGCCACAACAGTGGTAAGCTCATAAATATCTGTGTGGTGGCAGGACATTAACAAGGCAGTGCAGCAAAGCATGGTTTTATGATGAATTTAAGCATAAAATAGGAGATGTCACAAAGACATATTTTCGGCATGACGCATGGATGAACAACAAGTGCTTATCTACCAGATTTCCGAACCTCTATTACTATGCAGGTGATAAGGACATAACTGTGGCTGGAAAAGGTTTCTTTGATGGTCATACTTGGCATTGGATGTGGAGCTGGACCCAGCCATGTTCTAACGATGCCATTGCGGAGTTTCTGGAGCTTGATCACATCCTATAGCTAGCTTCAAACCAGACACACTCCCAAGATTGCTGGGAATGGACTGATCCTGCACGAAAAAAATATCAGACAACTGAGTTCTATGTGAAGCAGATGCAAAACTTATGGCAGCACAATGAGGCCTATGAAGTGGCAAAACTGGCCTGGAATGCACTCGTCCCAATAAAAGTCTCCAGCTTTACCTGGAAGCTGCTTCAGTGTCGTCTCCCAACACTAGACAACCTACAGCGATGGGGTGTTCAAGTAAGTTTGATTATCTATCCTATATGTGGCTAACATCCAGAATCTGAGTCACTTACTCCTACTGTGTCCGTTCGCGCAAAAAATTTGGAGCGAATTACATACCTGGTTGGGCATCTGTGGTGCTTGGCAGCATGAACCAATACTTCATCTGGTGCAATTTATGCATATAGCTGCTCCTCCGTGGAAGAAAAAAATCTGGAATGCGCTATGGCAGCAAATCACATGGAATATCTGGAAAACACGAAACAAAAAGGTCTTTGAAAATAAGGAAAAATCAGCTGCTGCAGTTGTAGAAGAAATCAAATTGCAAATATGGTGGAATCTGAAAGTTCATGAGCTCTTATTACCGGCAATTTCATACGAAGATTGGGACAAATCTCCAGAGTTCTGTGTGAGTTGAACAAACAGGAGCTGAAGGAGAAGGAGGAATTAAATAAGCACTTGAGATATGAAAGAACAATCTATGGAGCATCGACAAACGATGGATTCTGTGGGAAGACGTTTCCAACGAGGCAGAAGATCCGGAATGGGAAAGAATAAATGTTGGCTGGTTTGGGCCGAAGTATTGGGCCAAGTATTGTACATGTAATTAAATTCTCCAATTTTAGGAGAAAGATATAAATAAAAACAAAACCTTACCTACCAAAAAAAATTACTGTAATTAACTACTTGTTAAGATTCATTAAATAGAAATTAATTATAATAAATTTTAATAAATTAAAAATAAGGATATTTTGTCTTCGCTCTCATTTAACTATTCATTATACTGAAGCTACAGAAGGAGGAGACAAGCTCATGGTTTCAGAAATCTAGATTGTTATGGCTACAGCAGGGTGATGCAAACTCGAGTTATTTTCATAATTGTGTCAAAAGGATTAGAGCAAGGGATTGTATCCAAGGGGTATGGTGTGGTGACTCATGGATAGATGAACCAGATCAGGTAAAGGAGTATTTCTGAAGTACTTTTGAAGGAAGATTTAAAGAACCTATGATACTTAGGCCGAGACTAGAATGTCATGGTAGACGTAGGTTGACACATGAGGTAGGAATGGATCTGACAAAACCGTTCTCAGAAACTGAAATTATTGAGGCAATGGCTGCGTGTGGAGGAAGAAAAAGCCCAAGACCCGACGGTATCAACTTCAATTTCATGAAAAAATTTCTACAGCTGATGAAAGGGGATATTGTGAATATGGTGACCGAATTTCATTCGAACAACAGAATTGTAAAAGGAGAGAATGCATCCCACGTCACATTAATTACGAAGAATGGTTCACCACAGACCGTAAATGATTATCACCCTATTACACTCGTAGGATGTATGTACAAAATCCTGTCAAAGGTTCTAGCACGAAGAATCAGGGATGTCTTGGATGACATTATTTCTATGAATCAAATTTCATTTATTGGTGGACGTCAAATTCTGGATGGGGTTCTCTGTGCTAATGAGATTGTAAATGAGGTAAAAAATAACAAGGCGCCGACAATTATCCTAAAATTAGACTTCGAGAAAGCATATGATTCGGTGAGTTAGGCATTTCTGGATAACATGATGGAAAACTTGGGATTTCCATGGAAGTGAAGGAAATGGATTTTAGAGTGCTTAAAATATGCATCTACTTCTATTCTGGTTAATGGGAGTCCATCTAAGGAGTTCAAATCACAGAGAGGGGTTAGACAAGGTGATCCCATAGCTCCGTTTCTATTTTTTTGTGACTGAGGGATTAAATTACATGCCGAAGAGGGCTGTGGCTGAAGGTATCATAAACCCAGTTGAGGTAGGGAGAGATAAAGTTATGGTATTGCATTTGCAATTTGCTGATGATACGATACTATTTGGGAAGTGTTTGTGGGAGAATATCAGGGATTTTAAGGCTGTGCTAAGGAGTTTCGAGTTAATGTCAGGGTTGCGCATTAATTTTCAGAAGAGCAGCTTAATTGGGGTAAATGTGGATGAGAATTTGTTGGACCAATTGGCAGGATACTTAAACTGTCAGACTGCATCCATACCCTTCATATATCTTGGAATGCCTATTGGTGCTAGAGAGAGAGAGTCGAAATGTGGAAGCCGGTAATCTAGTGATTTGAGAAGGTGTTAGGTTCTTGGAAACATGTAAACTTATTAGTTGCAAGACGTGTTGTGCTAATTAACTCAATGCTATCCTCATTGCCCACATACTATCTTTCGATGTTCCTAGCCCCTAGACAAGTCCTAAACCAGCTTGAATCTATCAAACGCACCTTTTTGGAGGGAAGGAGAGACGAAAAAAATAGAGTGGCATGGGTAGCTTGGGAGAAAGTGTGTCAACCCATAAGTTGGGGGGATTAGGAATAAAGAGTCTTGAAAGTATTAACAAATTCATTGAGATGAGGGTCTCCACGAAAATAATCTTCCCATCCTGTTGAGGGGTAGGGGTATGATTGCGTACATCTTACCCTCCCCAGACCCTGCCTAAGGGTGGGATTTACTGGGTATGTTTGATTTGGTTTGGTTTGAAAGTATTAAAAAATCCCTTTTAGGGAAATGGGCAGGGAGGCTATTAGATCAGAAGGATGAACTATGGAAACAATTGCTATCTTCTAGGTATAGAGAAGTGGAGGGGTTATATGTTGGGAGATGTCGAGTACTACTTCAACTAGAGGGGAATGAAGTAGAAGGGACAAGAGGTTGGGGGGGAGCAAGGAAGGAGTCAAGGTGGTGGAAGAATTTGGGGAATATAGCGAGGGAGGAGTGGTTTGAGGATCTAATGAAACTAAAGGTGGAGAATTGAGATAGGGTACGGTTTTGGGAGGACATTTGGATAGGAGTGATGCCACTAAAGATGGGGTATGCAAGGTTGATGAACTTGGATAAATTAAGGGATAAAACGATAGCTGAACACGAGAGATGGGTGAGGGGATCTTGGGAATGGAAGTGGGAGTGGAAGTGGAAGTGGAAGTGGAGGAGAGCCTTATTCGACTGGGAAAAGGAGGAACTTGAGGGGATAAATGATTATCTATCTCACATTGTTTTGCAGGGACATATGGCAGATGAATGGAGATGTGGAGCTAGTACCACTGGAGGCTATGAAACAAAGATGGCTTCACAATACATCCAAGAGCAAAAGCTGCCATCATTTGAGCAAGAGATGGTGGATAATCTGCAGGTACTATGGAGCAAGTTCGTTCCAACAAAGATTTCTATATTTGGTTGGAGTTTATTACTAAAACGACTACCAAGTATGACGAATTTGAGAAGGAGGGGCATTGTACATGAGGGGGTGGATGCTAACTGCGTCATCTGTCGTGAGGAATGAGAATCTGAAGAGCATTTATTTATACAGTGCAATTTTGTATGTGAACTATGGACTGCAATGTGGGAGTGGCTTGGTATTGCTGATACAGGTGTGGCCAGATTTTGTTGGATGTAAACCTGTGAATATCAGGCAGGATGTGTGGGTGATGTTTTGGCTATCTACATCTTGATATTTGTGGCTGGCCAGGAATAGGAAACACTTGTGCTCTACGGAAGGAAGGGATATGCACTTCATCACAAATTGAGAATGCTGAGGTTACACCTTAAATCTTGGAACAAAAGTGACTATGGAAATGTTCATCGTACAGCGGCTCTGAAACAGAATTAGCTAAACATCTGGGATGCCAAATATGAGGAAACAGCTTTAACAGTAGAAGAAATATTGCGAAAGAAGGAATGCTGGCAGGAGCTGCAGAAGTTGAAACTGGCAGAAAAAAAATCATGTACCAAAAAGCGAGATCCAAATGGGTAAGGGATGGTGACATGAACACAAAATACTTCCATGCTCGTATCAACAATAACAGAAGAAGGACAAATATCAGGGGTTTAATGATTAATGATCAATGGGTTGAAGACCCTGATGCAATTAAGGTGGAGGTTGTCAGACATTTCAAAAATTAGTACACAAAAATGCAATGGCCCAGGCCAATTCTGACTATTGAATGCAGCCATGGTATATCTGAGGAAGAAAATGCAAACCTTACAATCGAAATCACAGAGGAAGAAGTAAGGAAAGTAGTGTGGGAATGTGCTCCATCCAAGAGCCCGGGTGCAGATGGATTTAATTTATTCTTCATTCAACACAATTGGGAAGCGTTAAAAGCTGACTTCATGAGATATTTGAAAGAATTTCACGAGGGGTGCAGCTTGGCCAGAGGTTTGACAGCAACAGTAATAACTCTGGCACCAAAGATAGATAGCCCCTTGACACTTCAACACTATCACCCGATCTCTCTTACAGGCTGTGGGTACAAAATATTGTCCAAGTTACTTTCAAATAGATTGAGTTTGGTGATGAACACTGTGATATCCAGTCATCAGACAGGCTTTATGAAAGGAAGACAAATCATGGACGGGACCCTAATAGCTAATGAGATACTACACACTAATAAGAGAACAAGGAAACCTATCTTACTGTTTAAAGTGGACTTTGCTAAAGCATTTGACATGGTACATTGGTCATTCCTGTTAGCCATGATGGAAAAGATGAACTTCTGCAAAAAATGGCAAGATTGGATACATGAATGTATCTCTTCTGCTCATGCATCAATAAAACTAAATGACAGCTTGGTGGGGAACTTCAAAATGGAAAAGGGATTGCGCCAAGGAGATCCGTTGAGCTCATTATTGTTCTTGATGGTGGTTGAAGGGTTACATATGCTGCTCAGGCAAGCAGAAGACATGAACATTATAACAGGAGCATCTATTGGGGGAATCAAGGTCTCACACCTTCAATATGCGGATGATACACTTCTGTTGGTGGAGGGGACAGAGGGTAATGTAAGAGCTATGAAAAGCATACTGCAGAGCTTTCAACTAATCTTGGGACTGAAAATCAATTTTTTAAAAAGCCGGTTATTTGGAGTCAATATGGAATCAAATCAGATGGAGAGGTTTGGGGGATATTGAACTGTAATACAGGTAAGCTGCCATTTGTATATCTAGGCCATCCAGTTGGAGATAATCCAGGTAGGAACAACATGTGGAATAAACCGTTAGAGAGTATAAAGAAAAGACTTGTCGCGTGGGACAACCGGTTCTTAACCTTTGCAGGTAGAATAACCTTGATAAAATCCATTCTAACAAGTCTCACCGTTTATTTCTTGTCTAGCTTTAAAGCTCCAAAATAGGTCCTGAAGCAAATCAAGAGTTGTTTGAGCAATTTTCTGTGGTGCAAGAAAGAGAACCAAGCTAGACCAATTCACTGGATCAAATGGACACACCTTTGCATCGAAATGCAGAATGGAGGTTTGGGCATCAGAGATCTAGATATAATGAATTCAGCACTGTTGCCAAAATGGTTATGTAGATGGAAAACTGAAACTGACAGCCTTTGGAAAAGAATAGTAGATGAGAAATACTTTCAGCAAGATGATAACCTTGCTGACCTCAAGCTTTTGGCTCTGCCGAATCATGTATCCAGAGTTTGGCAGGAAATCTGGAACTCTATCAATCACCTTCATGGGTTCAATGAGCATATAAAGATAACGGCTAAGTCAGGTAGCACAACAGCATTCTGGCGTACAAACTGGACGGCAGAAGGAATACTGGCAGATAAATTCCCAGACCTATAGAGGATCTCGATCCAGAAAAATGAAAAACTGCTGGATATGTACATGTTGATCGCAGGAAGGATAGAATGGAACTTGAGATTTAGAAGATCGCTGAGAGACTGGGAGAAGAGTAGACTCCAGGTGCTGGAGGAAATCCTGAAGCAATGGACACCGGTGCAAATGAAGCAGACCAAATTATATGGACAGCAAATCCTTCTGGTACATTCACAACGTCATCAGCATATGCTATATACAGCTCAGTGACACAAACAGAGGATACTGCAGAGAGGAGTCACTTAGCTGGAGCTTGGAACAAAATCTCACCTCAACGAGTCCAAGTATTCTGCTGGAGATTACTAACTGAAAGGATGCAAACAATGAACAATCTAAGGAGAAGAGGCACGATACTGGAAGATCAACAAGTAATGTGCGTATGGTGTGCACGAGCAGACAAAAGTGTAACACATTTGTTCTTCAACTGTCCACATGCCGCAGAAATCTAGGATGAAGTGTATCAGTGGTTGTCCACACCAGCAACTATAAGGCCTCTATCAATACAACATCCAATCGAACATTACAAATGGCACCTGTCACTCTTAAGACAAAAGCAGGACAAGTATGGAAAGCTCTCTGGCAAGCAGTGGTATAGTGGATTTGGAAAGAAAAGAATGAGGTGAGGTTTGATAAAGAAGGATATGGTGATACACTAGAGTCAATTAAAGCATCAACATGGTGCTGGATAAGCAGTCGTGGACAAGCTCCAAATACTGTAACCTTATCAGATTGGTGGTGTCATCCAGAGATCACACTGAATTTTCAGTTCAAATCGTCGTGATCGAAGAAGATCGAATAGATTAGTTCATCAGGAAAGTTGCATTATGTGTAGTTAGCAATCTGGTCGATTAACATTATACATTTTAGTTTGTTGGTTTAATGGAATCACTAAATTATCCAAAAAAAACTTGTGCTCTATGGAAGTAAACCCCACCATGGTTCTGCAAAGAATGCAGATTGCGACTTGGCAATGGATAAGGGCGGGAGTTAAAGACTCGTCATTTGTGTACGGCATAGGTGAATGGCAGCGTGATCCGTTATCTTGCCTCATGGGTCGTGTATAATTCTTTTTGGGCCTAGAGGAAGAAATATGTACAAATGTAAATACATTAAGAGTGTTTTTAATACATTTTTGCTTAATCAAAAAAAACTATTCATTATACTATTATCGCATAAGGTGCATGATTTATAAAAGAATAGGTCGTAATTATTTATGGTACTCAAGCGTTTGGTACGCTTGAGATATAAGAAATCAATCACCAATCACAAAAAAATTACCATCACAACCAAACTAGATATTATTGCTTATATATATATTTTTTGCAAAGCATCTTATCGCTTAGGTGACTTTTCATGGTACCACACAACTCTTTTAGCGTTCATTAAAATAAAAGTAATCAACGTCCCTTTGAAATTTCTAAACAGAAAAACATTGAAGTGATTGAGATGGGCATATAGGAGCTTCGTTGCCATAATAATCCACCATATGGCTCATGCAAAAGCTCAGTGTGGAGAAAGACACGT
>JAOYMZ010037779.1:0-15629 GCA_025802335.1 Pinguicula primuliflora | reverse complement strand
ATATGAATTTTAGATGAGGGCAGTGTTGTCTTTGCTGCTGCAAGTCTGTCAATATAATGTATTGTCTCCAAAGTGAAACATGGTGGCCTCAGGTGCACATGGGGCCTTCACAAGTTATGATCCATAGCTCGTGCACTATCTTGTATCAAAGGCTCAGGTCAGCAGGAGCCACGGTCTGGAGGTTATGCACCAAAACTGTGAGGTGGCTCGGCCAGACTAGGCCAATCCTTCTTTTACTTATATTTTGCATATATCATCAGGTCCGCTGCATTATTTGCTTGTGGTCCCTTCCTGCGAGTTGTAGATAGAGTCAAGGGGGACATGACTGTGCAAGGAAATCATGGCCGTCCATCTCTTTAGAGAGATATACTCTTTGAACGGTTGAAGATTAGTTTTGCCAAAAATGGCAAAACTACTTTTGTACTTGGCTGATTCTTTTGCTTCTTCCGGATATTTATGGTCCCTTCTTTACTTTGGCCCCAAGTTTGAGTTGTATACTTGATATCACACGGCCCAAATGTTGCACTAGACTCAAGGATATGAACTTGTGCATGAAAGGAAGCATTTTCATACTTAGGCAGAATTTCTTCTCTTCATGTTCTTCATAAAAGCACTGAATTTACATTCGCGGATCTGGTGGGCATTTAATCAGTTGATTGGCTTCTGGTTTGGAATATATTCGCCAGGTTTTATTCTTATATACTCTAGATTGACGCTGATTATACTCTAGCATCCAAAACTGATTTCTGCCGGATTGTTGCATGGATTGGAGTTGTTCCTTTGTTCCATTGGTGCTTAACCGTTGTAAACATGTATATTCAGCCTTGATCACGATCTGGAACTCCTCCAAATCATCATAATTCAGCAAGTTCAGAATATGCTCCAATTTTGTACAGAATATACTCTAGATTGTGCAGGTTATACTCTCCAGATTACATTTAGAACTTCTCCAGAATGCTTCTGAATCCTCTAAGATTGACCTATATCAGAATATACTCTAAATTGATCAGAATATACTCCAGATTTCATCAATATATACTCCAATTTAGAACTGAGCTGATAATCTGCAGAATTATATCAGAAACACAATTAAGCATTGTATTTGAATTAAAGTGAAGTGTTTAAGGCTTAAAATGATATAAATTGATAAGCCAAATATGCCTAAAAATACCATAGAATTTGGCTTATCACCTACCCTTCGAACCTCACTATGTGAAGAGGGTAAATTGTCCCGCCTCCTCAAATCCTTAACCGGCAAACCTCTGGGATAAGAGGTAAATCCGGAGAAGGAAAAAGAGTTTGACGCTCGACTTACCTCTTTTTACAATAGAATTGTTTGTGCCTCCCCCCTGTGAGTGCCTATCTAGGTGCCTTGTCCTAGCCCAAAATATGTCTTGATATGCTTTGCCTTCTGTATGTAGCTCTCCACTCATCAGTAGGTGTCCTTTTATGTAGTTCCATCAGTAGCTTGTCAGTTATTACCCACAAGATATCTAGAGAAGTTCCTCTTCAGAAAAAGTTGTTATCCTCATTTTTGTAGGCCGATTTAGTAAAAAATATCGCTGTCTGGTGCTCCCGCCCATTTACCTGATGGAGGATAATATGGGTATTCTCCTCCAAAGTTTTTCTGATCTTAACACGTTGTTGATAACGTCTCCAGGGGAAGCCTTTGCCTGTAACGAGGTGGGAGCAACTTCATGTGATGTTTATTTTGATTCCAAATAGATTGTGGTTCCTGCAATATTCTATACCCTTAAGAATGGCTTCCAACTCTGGTTGACCATGTGATGACACTATTGTCGTGAAGCCTTCAAGCATTCTAGATTGATGGTCCCGGATCAGTCCCCCAATGCCAACAAAATTTGTTGTTTCCCGCTTGTATGAGGTTAGTGTCAATCGTAGCTTGTCTGGAGCTGGAGGAGAATACTCTTGTGGTCCTCTTGCTGGTGCTTGCGTTGTAGAGAATTGTAGCTCGAGTGCTACTGTAATAGCTTGTTCTACTGGTATTATAGGAAGTGATAATTCAGCCATAGACATAGTTAGCTTCAGCAGCTGCAAGACATCATTCTTAACTGCCTGAGGATTAAGAGACTAATCCTGGTATTTAGCTTTACATCTTGCTATCCAAATGCGCCAACAAATAATGAGAGGAAATATTTGACAAACGATGCGGATGGTTTTGGATCCCTTTATCTTATCCCACTACTCTATCCTCATCTCAAGCGAGACAGTGGAGGAGGGTATGCCAAGCTTCTATTCGTAGAAGTCCCAAAGATGTTCTGCTAATTCGCTGCATGAGAACAGATGCTCCATTGATTCCTCCATGGGATGGTTAGGACAACAGACACATTTAGAAACTAGACATATTCCTTGCCATCTGACTCTTTCATCCACTGGTAGCGCATTGAGTAGCACTCTCCATATTAAAATATTGATCTTGATAGTAATTTAGCTACTCCAAATGGACTTAAACTTGCATCTAACTGGGGCCTTATGTATTCTTAAGTTCCAAGCAAGTCGAAATATGAAATATCCATCAGTCGAAGGGATCCAAACTTGCCAATCCCTTCCCTCATACACTGGTATTTCTTTGATTAGTTAAACAATTTTAGTAGGCAGAGACAGGCCAAATAGATTCCACTGCCTATCCATGATCATTTCATCCACGGTGTGAACATCAGAATCTATGTCCAAACTCCAAAGTATTTCCCAATGGTTCATTCTGAAGCCAAATATCCCACTACATACTCACTTCTGTTCCTCTCCCTATTAACTGGATTGTATTATCCACCATAATATCTGTAACAGACAGTAACCTTCGCCAGATATGAGAACAATGACTGTCATATGGACCAGAGTGATGTTCTGCCCCCTGCAATATTTGTGCGACATGTATATTGCCCAGAGCGACTCTCCCTGTCTATATTGTCACCATAATTTCATGGCAACTACTGTGCAGATATCTTGAAGTCTACGAATCCCCAACCCTCCCTCTTTAATGGAAAGTCAAATACACTTCCATGATACCCAATGGCTCTTGTGATGACCATATTCTAAGCGCCAGAAGAATGCAGCAAATAAAGATTCAAGTTTTCTAAGCGTCACTTTGCTCGGGGCCATCGTCATGAACTGATATATGGGTATACTTGAGAGAACATGTTGAAGTAATATTAAACGACCTCCTATAGATAAATACTTTGTGATCCATGCTTCCAACATCTTTTGTACCTTAAGCAACAGAGAGGAGAATAGACTTTATCTTTTCTGGCCTTGATAGAGGGGTATCCCTAAGTATATATGCGGGAGAGAGCGATGAGTCAAACCCGTCCAGCCATCTATGTTATTTGTTCGAGGCTAACTTTCGTTGAGATAAAAAAGCTAGTCATGCTTATATTAATTTTCTGGCTAGACATCCTTTCATGTTTAGCAAGACAGGAGAAAACTGCTTCCAGCTCTCTTTGAGAACCTCTAGTAAAGATTAATAGGTCATCCGCAAAGGCGAGGTGTGAGATACTCTCACAGCCTCTAGGACTCCGATAAGAGCACCAGGGAGCTTTCATAATCAGGGCATTCAATCCTAGGCAAAGGGCTTCAGATGCAATTACAAATAATATCGGGGAAATAGGATCTCCTTGTCGAAGACCTCTCGTGAAGTGGGTGAATCCATGAACGTGCCCATTCCACAAAATTGAAAACCAATTGTTAGAAATAATATGCCATATCAAATCAATAAATATTTCTGCAAAACCAAAAGCTCTAAGTTTTTTATCAAATGTAACCAGGAAACTCGATCAAAAGCCTTAGCCATGTCCTGTTTTATAGCTATATTATGTCCCCCTTTTCTCATATCAAGTGAATGCAATAATTCTTGCGCAAGTAAAGTATTATCAAAAATAAATCTTCCCTTTACAAAGTCGCTTTGATTTGGAGAAATGATCTTGGGAAGTATGTTAGATAACCTTGACGCCAATATTTTTGTGATGACCTTCCCCACATAGTTGCATAAACTAATCGATCGTAGATCGGATATACTACTGGGATTGTCAACTTTAAGAACCAATCATAGGTATGTGGAGGTGATTGCCTTTGGAAGCTCATTCCCTGCAAAAAAAAAATTAACAACATTAGCGAAATCTGTTTCTATTATTGACCAGCAGCTTTGATAACAAGCCCAGTGAAGCCCGGTCTCGGCGCGCGCTCTTCATTCTTTTCAAAAATAGCTTGCTTGATTTCTTCTGCAACTAACCAATCTGTGAGACATTGATTCATTTGTGTTTTTACTATTCTGGGAATGAGGTTTAATAGCCTTGGAGACTCAAAAGTTTCCTCTACTGCCAACTGTTTATTGTAGTGGTCTACCAATAGCCTAGGAGTATCTGCTGGATTAGTCACACTCCCATCTCCAGATGGAAGTGTAAGTCATGATGATTTGCTTCGTCTGATTTCCACAGTCCGATGGAAGAAGGAAGTATTCTGATCATCTTCTTTTAGCCATTTAATCCTGAATTTTTCTTTCTAATATATCTCCTCTGCCAAAATTTGTTCCTTTAGTTGTTCGTGTGCCTCTTGCAGTTGGATTGTAACTATTTCAGCACCTGAAGCATCATTGATATTCTCCAGATTAGCTATCTTTTCCTCATTTTGTTTGATATTTTCAAAGATATTTCCATATATTTGTTTGTTCCGTTCTCTTAATGCTCTGCGCAAAGTTTTGAGCTTTCCATAAAAGACCTTAAACGGATTTGCCTTCATCACAGTTTTTTACCAATTTTCTTCCACCACTCTGTTGAAATCTTGGTGAAAAATCCAGAATCGATGAAATTTAAATCTTCCCTGAGGTTTAGGACCCGCTGGTAGAAGTTCACCAAGAGAGGTGCATGGTCTGAAAATCCACGATTTAAATGAGTTATTTGAACCTTAGCAGACTCTAAAATCCAACTTTATGACAGTAATACTCTATCTAATCTCTTAAGCATTCTGGCTGATCCTGTCCTATAGTTGCACCCGATAAAAAGGATTGTGACAAGATCCGACATCAGTGAGAGAACAGTCTTGTAGAGCTTCAATGAAGTTTGCTGCTGATCTGAGGTTGTTAGGCCTCCCTCCCTTCTTTTCTTGCGCTAACCGCAACACATTAAAGTCCTCACCAATGAGTAGAGCCTCAGAGATTACGTTGCACACTTGCCACATGAAAATAGGTTGATTTTGCTCCAGGGTAATAGCTGATTCCTTGATGTTGTTGTAAATACTTTTTTTTATAAGTAAAAATATTTTATTATTTTTGTAATTATATACACTATTTTATGGGTCTTTCTTATGCACCCATCTACTTCTACATATTTACAACTGGCACCCCAAGAGATTTATCGAAATTCACTTGTGCCACTAATTTGTGTAGCTGGCCTCCGCTCAGACAGAAAAAGCACTCCCTTGTAACAC
This sequence comes from Pinguicula primuliflora, assembly GCA_025802335.1. Taxonomy (NCBI): domain Eukaryota; kingdom Viridiplantae; phylum Streptophyta; class Magnoliopsida; order Lamiales; family Lentibulariaceae; genus Pinguicula; species Pinguicula primuliflora. Next base: position 10,190 of record JAOYMZ010037779.1, on the reverse strand, counting down.
CTGGCACACGAGGTGCTCTATACCGGACGAAATTATCTCACCAAAACCTCACGAAACCCACATGTTGTGACATACACCACTATTATTCTGGACCACACTTTGACAGAAACAAATCATGTCCACTCATCACATTTTCGTCCCATTTTGGTGTATTGTTTTTCGTGAGATTTGGAATTCTCCCCTGGCACACATGTATGTATTGGGGAGTAACGTGGCTGGACTCCTGCAATATTCCTGCCACTTGCATCGACACCAGGTGAGGCAATGCGTATTCCCTCTCGTACCGAGACCATCGATTCACTTCTCCATTCCATCGATTCCATCGATTCCAGTTTCCACTTCTTTTTTGCTTTCCTTTCCTTTCTACAACCAGATCCAAAATTTCGACAACGAGACATCATGTTTGGATTCCTTTTTACAGCAAAAAACCGATTCTAGTATATTTCTTCACAAAGACAACAATCATAGTTGCTGCTGATGACATTTATCCCACTTTTCGCAACTTTTTCGAGCGGATTGCAGGGGTCGTCTCCAGATTTGCAGCCACTCACCAGGAGGGTTTGTTTTTTGTCAATTGACTCTCCTGACTTCAAACGCCATATTCTGAACTTCTTCAATTCGCAGGTTTTTTTTCAATGTCGGCACAGCAAGCTTGATTCAGGATTTCGACTCCACTCTCCTGCTCCCATTCCAGGTAAAAGAAACTTTCTTATTTTTAAAATCAACCATGTCTGGATTTTCACAGTGTCCATTATTTTCTCAAGGTTCGGTGGCTCGCCTTCAAAGGCGCAACGATTTCGGCTCTTCCATAATTCCCATGCAGTGCACTGCCACATAGCATGCCAAGATGTATGCATCCAAGGCGGCCTAAGCTTTTGCATGTGGCTCTCTAGAGAACAATTCTCAGGCAGAGGTACAGTCTCGTCATCTAGGATCCACTTGTAGATAATTTCCATAACTGTAGTACTGAACTGCATGCTGAAAATAAGTGTGTCTCACTCTCTTCTTCTTTATCATAGAATGGACAGAGAATCGTCTGCAGTGGCACTCCCCGTCTGGCCAAGTTACCTCTTGTTGGGAGGCATCCATGAAGCATGCGCCAGGTGAAGATGCAAATCTTCAAAGGTAGTGCTTTATTCCAGGCTTTACTTGATTGGACATTTAGATTCTCCAATTGCCATGTTGACTGCATCATACTTTCATACACATGCTTGGACGAATAGATTGCATTGATGTTTATCTCAGATTGGGCATGCGCTAGAGGATTATAGTTTCTCCAAATCCATGTGTCATCTTGATTTTGTACATGCATCACTGCACTCAATTCCGCACAGAGCATAATATACTGCATGATTTCAACTAAACCATGATGGAATGCAAGTGCACACTATCACAAGTAATACTTTGCTTGGTGAGCAAAGGTCATTCTTCCCAAAGGAGTGAATTGAGGCTCAATACTTAACTACAAAATGCAAAACATTGGATTGGAAATATCTTGATTTGTTTCATTAACTAAGTGTTGAAATTAAATTCTAATGATTCTAAATCCAAGTTAATGGACTAAGCAGAACCAGGGGTCAAGTTTCAACCACAAATGACTGAATAAGTTTGAATCAGAATGAGAGAAATGACTTTAGGCTTCAGATTCCCTCCTGCTATGCATGCTAAGATTAGCTCAAGCTACTGAATTACAGTTCTTCTGTTCTAATGCTCCAAGGCTACCTCGTTTAGTTCATTAAGAGTCAATGTTACTTTCTTCCCCTAATGCCTACTCAATATCCCTCAAACGAGTGAAAATGGTCAGCTTAATGGCTTCACAGAATTAAATAAGACAACTAAAGAATCAGTGCTACCTTCTTCCCCTTAAGGTTCTAATTAGTTCAATGAGTGAATGCATCTATGCTTAATCTGGTATCAACTCTCGCTTCTCTACCAGATTTGCAAAAATCTTTACACCTCAAGGCTAACTTCTTGGTGCAAAGTAAGAAAACAAATACATTCAAGCATAAAAAAACAGAAGCTGCATCCATTCACTAGAACATTTTCAAAAACACATAGAAGCGGTTCTCTGAGTCCAAAGTCTCAGGAACTTAGCCCATAATCGAAGTATGGACTAAGATACAAGCAAAGAAACAGCTAAAGAAATTCATGACAGAGCTACAGAGACACAAATATCAGCAAACTCTAGAACAGTTTTTTTCAGCAATCCTGCTCTTCTCTTCTGTTGTCTTGGCGGCTGGAATTTTCACCTGATCTTCCTTGATTATTAGAATGAGAATTGTTTTTCTCCTTTAGGTCTACTTCCATGCCAAATTCCAGCTTCACCCTCGAGACCATGTGAGAGATATGTAATTTAAACTCGAGGGTAGTACTGTATTTTCAGTAATTTGTATATCTCTCCATATTGTGTGACCAAAGTTGGTCAAGATGGTCCCAGGTGCTCATGTAGTCTGAATGAGACTTGATCCTCAGCTCGTGTGCTATCTTCCTGCCAAAGGTCAGGTCTGCCCTTGCACCTTAGTGAAAGTTGTGCACCTGAGTTTGGGACAATTTTGTCTTTTATCAGCAAACAGACTGATACTATTTTTGTATGTATAAGTCCTTGGACCAGTCCGTTTTGTCCTTTGGTTCCTTCAGTAATATTGTAAATAAACTTCATCTCTATATGCCTGTGCAAGGAAATCTCCATCTTTGATCTCAGCCGAGAGATATGCATCAAGAACGGCCGAGATCTTTTATTTCTAGATTTGGCTAAACCATGGTTTGAACCTTGTCCCCTCTTTGCCAGATTTATTCTCTAGTGGTCCCCTCTTGTTTCTTTGGCTCTAAGAATGATATGTATCTATATATTGCACGAGCCAAAGGTTGCATTCATCTTTTGGACTTGTATTTGACACCTTAGACAAGGCTTCAACCATAGAACATCTAGAACATAATCTGAAGTTGGCTTCCAGTTCTCATTTCTGCTGTGATCTTTTTCTGAATTTAACTTCTGTTGAACCTGATCCCAGATGCTCCATTTTGTTCACCAGCCGTCCCTCATGATTAAGCCTTGGATTTGTTCCTTTTCAGCTTCGCATCTTGTTCATGATCAACTCCAAATAAAAGCACTTGACTTGATGAATAAAACCAGCACACTTTGCCTCTAAAAATCCAATTTTGCACATAAATACTCCGTTGTTCCTCATGAACTAGTTAGTGATGTCAGTAGCTAAATTTCATACAAATCTCAAGGACAATGAGATTGATTAGGGAGTAAAATCACATATAATGACCTTAAAAAGGAGCTCAAATATAACATAATTTGTGCTCATCAATACATAATGATGAAGGTGATACAGCACTGCGCTCCCCCAGCTATAATGCCTGATGGTGCCCAGGTTCTCCAACAAGCGGAAAACCCTCATAAGAATTTTATTACCAGACTTATCCGGTAGTAAAATACCACCCACTATGAGTCCAAGCACGACACGAGCATAGAACTACACCTCCTCCTTGGTGCTCGTGTTAGTGATCGTGAAAGATGATAAGAAGTCCCCAACATAGGGTATCCTGACTGCGGACTGGGAGAAGGCCTCTCTAGGAAAGTCCATGCCAAGCCACCGTTCCAAATACAGTTGAGACTCTTGCAACGTCTAGTGTGCATCCCTCGCAGCACCAGAACGAAGGGAGTACCGTCAATAGGAATCTCCCACAACATCGAAACATCGTAGAGAGTGATCAAACACTCCCCAAATGGTAACCAGAATGTATGTGTGGCCAAATGCCACCTCTCAACCAGTGTCGTAATAAAGTGGTGATCCTCCCGTATATCTGCAGTGTGGTAAGCACCCCACATCCCAGTATCAAATATGTACTGCTGCATTCGGCGATGCAACTCTAGCAAACCTATACGTAGATCCAGATGGTGTATTTTCATCACGTGATCTACCTTTATTTTCCTCTCCAAAACTTTTGAGCTACGATGTGTGCTAAAATCCCATAACACTTCCTGTGAAACTGATAGGTACAGATCTATTCTCTGACTTTGCTGCGTAGTCATACTATAAAATAGAACAATAATTCATATCAACTCAAATAACAATTTCTAATCATTCATAACAATTTATAAAAATTCATAACAAATTAATAACAATTTAAAACATTTCATAACAATTTATTAACAATTTCTAATATTCCATAATAATTCACTAACAATTTTTAATATTCAATAACATTTCATAACAATTCACTAACAATTTCTAATATTCCATAACAATTTCTAATATTCCATAACAATTTCTAATATTCCATAACATTTCATAACAATTCACTAACAATTTTTAATACTCCATAACAATTTTCAATATTCCATAACAATTCATATTAATTCAAATAACAATTCCTAATAATTCATAACAATTCATAACAAATCAATAACAATTCAAAATATTTCATAACAATTCAATAACAATTTCTTATATTTCATAACAATTCACTAACAATTTCTAATATTCCATGAGAATTTCTAATATTCCATAACATTTCATAACAATTCCTAATATTCCATAACATTTCATAACAATTTCTAATATTCCATAACAATTTCCAATATTCCATAACAATTCATATCAATTCCAATAACAATTCCTAATAATTCATAACAATTCATAAAAATTCATAACAAATTAATAACAACTCACTAACAATTTCTAATATTTCACAACAATTCACTAATAATTTCTAATATTTCATAATAATTCACTAACAATTTCTAATATTCCATAACAATTTATAATATTCCATAACAATTCATAAAAATTTATAACAAATTAATAACAATTCAAAATATTTCATAACACTTCACTAATAATTCAAAATATTTCATACACAATTCCAATTAACTAATAACAATTCATAAAAATTTAATAAAAATTCGCTAAAAATTTGAAATAATTCATAGCTATTATTGCAAATTTATAATCATTAACCTTTAATTAAAATACCGATTTCATAAACCCTAATTGAAAAAAGGAAACCCTAATTGATGTACCGTGGGTATGAGCAATGCAACAACCTTGGCTATACCAAATTCTGAGCATTGACTGAAGCATGCAAACCAGGACAAGAAGGATAAATGAGGTGGTCAAGGCTTACTGCATGGGGATTTACATGTCATCTTGAAAGTCAAGTTGGAAGGGTTTAGTCCAAGAGTTGGTCAAGGGTAGGAGTTCTAGAACTTTGATTACTTTCTTAATTAATAAGGTGTAAACTCTCCTATAAATGGAGCAATTGTAAGAATGATAGTTAGTTTAGATTGAATTGAGAAAATTGTGACTTTAAGCCTTTGACAGATTCTTACGAGAATTTCGCCCCTTTATATCCTGAATTCTGCGGAGTTCAACCTTTTAATGAGTTTTTCCAACTAACACCTCAAATCGTACACAACTGAACCATAAGCTGCGGTGACCGGTTCGCTTCAATTCAAGCGGGATCACCCGCTGAGTTTAAGCATATCAATAAACGGAGGAAAAGAAACTTATGAAGATTCCCTAAGTAATGGCGAGCGAACCGTGAAGAAAGCCAATCTTGTGAATCGAGCGGTCATGCCGCACGAATTGTAGTCTGGAGAAGTGTCCTCAGCGGCAGACTGAGCCCAAGTCCCCTAGAAAGGGGCACCGAAGAGGGTGAGAGCCCCGTCGTGCCTGGACCCTGTCGCACCACGAGGCGCTGTCGGCGAGTCGGGTTGTTTGGGAATGCAGACCCAATCAGGCAATAAATTCCGTCCAAGGCTAAATACGGGCAAGAGACCGATAGCGAACACGTATCGCGAGGGAAAGATGAAAAGGACTTTGAAAAGAGAGTCAAAGAGTGCTTGAAATTGTTCGAAGGGAAGCAGATGCGGGCCGGCGGTGCATCCCGGTCGGATTTAACGGTTTACTTCAGTTAGTATCGGAGCTTCGGTTTTCCATCAATCCCTATTGCCGAAAGTCCTGTGGCTTTGTTTCAAAAAAATTAGATTTCTTTTTTGTTAGCACAAAGTATCCTGCGATCGTCGATGGCCATGCTGCCAATTCATCATTACGTTGGTCGAAAGGAAGCTCATGGACATGACGACGTTGCCACCATTTGTGCCGAGGTAGATCGGATTATCGGTGAGCATTTGGAGCACCTAGTCAAATCTTGCCTTGTTCCCCTAATTGACGAATTACGCCTTGTTCCCCTAATTGACGAATTACGCCTTGTTCCCCTAATTGACGAATTACGCCATCGTCTGGACACCATCACTCTCGGGGGAAAAGCACCACCGGCGGCTAAAGAAGATGAAGAGTATTCCGATTATGATGGCCTGCCAATCTTTGACGTGTGCCCCGATGAAGTTCAAAAGGTGAACTTCTATGTGGCACCACATTCGGCTGTAGGAGTTAAAGAGACGAAGGATTTATGCCTCCAAGAAGGCGAGTTCAACCATAACTCTACTAAGGATGAGTCATATAACCCAGTTTTTGACTTCTTTCAAGATTATGAAGATTTTATGCCAGAAGAAGTACAAGGAGAGGAGGAATATTTCCCACCTTTCAGCTTCTTTCCTATGCTAGAGGAGGATGTAGAGGAAGGTGAAGAAAATATCTCAATTTTCGGTTTCTATTCTGACGAAGACGGCTCAGGCTCAAAAGATGTTGAGAGAGAAGACGACTTTTGTGGTGAGTATCATGACGAGATCAACGAATAGGATGAAATTTGGGATCACGGCAAAAATTCAAGGGCGAATTTTCTCTTGGAGGGAGGAGCTAATGTACCGTGGGTATGAGCAATGCAACAACCTTGGCTATACCAAATTCTGAGCATTTATTGAAGCACGCAAACCAGGACAAGAAGGATAAATGAGGTGGTCAAGGTTTACTGCATGTGGATTGACAAGTCATCTTGGAAGTCATGCATGTGAAGTTGGAATGGTTTAGTCCAAGAGTTGGTCAATGGTAGGAGTTCTAGAACTTTAATTATTGTCTTAATTAATAAAGTGTAAACTCTCCTATAAATGGAGCAGATTGTAAGAGTGGTAGTTAGTTTTTGATTGAATTTGAAAATTGTGGCTTTAAGTCTTTAACGGATTCTTGCGAGAGTTTCGCCCCTTTGTATCATAAATTCTGCGGAGTTCAACCTTTTAAGGAGTTCTTCCAACTAACTCCTCAAGTCAGATAGAAGTGAACCCTAAGCTGCGGTGAACGATTTACTTCACTAATCGATTACCTTATAATTCTTTCACAATTGATGTTGCGGTTGTGTTCGGCGGTGGTGGCATCGACGTCGACGACGTTGGACTTGGCAAGTCCAGGATGTTGCAAACGGAACGGCGACGAGGAGAAACGAAACGGAAGAAGAAAAGTCCAACCAGAACATTATCAAACATCCAGGAATTGGCAAGTCTGGGATTGTGTAATATATCGGACTTGGGAAGTTCGGCACTCCCTAATTACAGTCATTAGTCTTTTTAATTTTCCCGGCGTTGCGAAGACCGAGATTTATAATTCTCAGTCTTCGTAAGTCCGGGCAAAAATTCTCGACTTTCGCAAGTCCGGGCTCTATTAACGGACATGCTAAATTCGGGCAGTGACATTTTCAAAAAGACACGACAATACTATGGCATAAAAAAATTAACCGTTTCCTAAACCGAACAAAAAGTGAAGTGAAACCCATTTTTCACTTACTTTGGTCCCATGGTCAAGATATGAAATTATATTTTATCAAGCAGAAGGTTTTATTTTATCATGCTATATTATGAAAAAAACTGTTTCGAGAATCCTCCTTTTACATCATCGTCCGGACAGAAGGTTTTATCAGATGCACACCGTGGATGCAGAGTTTTGCGGCCTAAAAGCAAGACTGTAGCTGATGGTATGTCTCTAATGCATGAACCACTCCTGAGAAAACGGCTTGCCTCTGCAACTGCTGAACATCCATCACGTTCCTCTCCAAAATCTGGAGACAATAATCTCCAAGTCCTGAGCCTGAGCCTGAGCCCGACTAAGGTTGGCTTGATCAACATTTGCTCAAAGGACAAGTATTTTGGAGCCTCTCGAACAGTAACAGGAAATGCTGATAAAAAGAAAGATGTTTCAGACAATTCAGCACAAGTCTCTACATCAGCAGGCCTCGATTTAACTCCCGAAGATGTCGTAAGAATTATTGGGCAGAGTCAGTTCAGGAAAGCGAGAAAGACAATTATTCAGTAAGTATTTATGGGATGTGGCTGGTCGTTGAGATTTTGGAAAATCATCGTGCCGATGCCAAACGCGCGGACACTAATCCGTGCGTTTGCCCTCCGCGCGCCCTCCTTAATGCATCATTAAAGAGGGTGTGCGGGTTCCATCTGCGCGGATTAACGTCCGCGCGGATGGAACCCGCACGGTAGTTCCCGCCAAGAGTTTGCGCGCAGTTCCACGCGGTTTTCATCAGCGCAACACCCCTATATATACACCCCTTCTGGCTTCCATTTACCTACACTTACAAAACAGATATCATACAAAGTATATATCTAAAAGCTTTCAGCGCAAAGTATATATCTAGAAGCCTTCAGTGCCGGGTAAAGCAACTACCAGTAGTCTTCTTATTTTTGGAGGTATTTTTTGATATTCTGTTTTGTGCATTTAAAATATTTAATATTTAATTTATATTAAATTATTTTTAATATTTTATGTTAGGATATATTCTAATGGATAATTTTGGCAGTTCTGATTTTTTTGACTGGTTTTCTGGGTCGAGCTCGCAAATCACGGACTTAAATATGCCTTCGGAGTATGTCGAGCTGAGCTCATCAACTCAAAATCCCTATTATTCACATGAATCATCGGGATATCCATTCACGCCGAGCTCATCTACTCAAAATTCCTATTATTCACATGAATCATCGGAATATCCATTTGCGTCAAGCCAAAATATGTGGTCTCAATCAATGAGACAAGGAGGTTATTCTCAATCACAATATAGCTGGATGTTGCCTCAAAGTAATGCAGCTGACGCCTTGTCCCCTATTATCGATCCGGAAGGCGACACAGCAGACATTGATGTAGACGTCATTAATTCCGGACCTGACACCGAAGATGAGGAGAGGATATGCAACTTATTCTGGTGCGACCACGCGTAGATCACATGTATGATGGATCATACATTCCATATTAACAGACGACAAGTTCTATGATGGGGGACTCAATTAATATTTCATCGCCATTGAGCACAAAACGTTTCAATGAAGAAACGATGGCCCCGTCGTACAGTGCACGAACTCGACCACAGTGTACGAACTCGACCATATCAGTGTAAACGATGGCCCCGTCGTACGTCCATAGCACACGATCAGCTTCTCGAATACGACTCAGTTCCTCATCAGTAAATGGGGTGGAATTAAACTGTAAAAAATAAGATAAATATTAAATGAATCTTATAATTTATAATAAAATGAAGGGAGATAGATAATAAAAAATAAGATTATACCCGAGAGGCCCTAACGTAGTCAAAGTGCAGCCGCAGTATTATAACTCTGTGCGATGCTGTCGACCCACTTCTCATACATGTCAAAAAACGATTCCTGAATACCTCGGGAATATGTGCACGTCTACGACCTATGTGAGACGGAAGGGTCCTAGTCGGGATCGGCGTAATGGAGATGAAATGTGAATATCCCCATATTTGCAACTATTTCATTGTGCCACCTAAATTCTTGAAGTTATCCACATGAATCCTGCACATGTTGTGGTACAGGCAACACAACAACGTACTACCCCAACTGTACATGTGTATCGTCGCAAAATCCCTTATGTACATCAACAAATCAAAAGATATCCTACTTTCGCTACGATTTGAAAACACAAGTCCACCCAAAATCAGGGCTAGAATACACCGGGCAAAATGCTGTACATTTAATTCATCACTATTTGCATTTATTTGTATTAATTGTAAATGTTTTCCTATCGAACACATCCTTAACATACCTTCGAAAATATTCCCCTCTTCAACAACTATGCCGAAGAACTGTTCTATTAAGGGTTGGATACGAGGTAAACGTTATTTCCCACCAATACCTTGCAGCCCAGAAACTACCACCCCATTAAGTGGGAGTTCCCATATCAAAGAAATATCTTGGAGCGTGATGGTACACTCACCGAATGACATCCAAAATGTGTGAGTGCGAGGATGCCATCGATCAATCAAAG
>JAOYMZ010037768.1:0-15629 GCA_025802335.1 Pinguicula primuliflora | reverse complement strand
AAATTTAAACTGTGTGAAAGTGATGAATTAAACCACAATTATGAGTCCATGCATAATTTAAACGAAATTTAGATTATGCTTAGTGTTATTTTTTAGGATCCGACTGCATTATTCGGGTTTATCACGTATAGTCGATTGCTTTATTTGTTTAATAGTTTAGGGCCCAACTGAGGTAATCGGAATTACCACGTATAGTCAAGCTCGTACCGTCAGATGTGGATAGAACCATGGATTACAGGATAATTGCAGCACGAATGACTCTTCTGGAATGCCAACAACAGGTCACAATCGTGTTGATCGCTTTGTTTGTTTAATAATCTATGACTCGATTGTATTATCTGAGTTTACCACGTATGCGGTGGTTAATACAGTATAGTGGGAGTACGAAGGTCTCTTTTGGAACAACCATGATGGGTTGCGGTCCTGTTGATTGCTTTATTTGTTTAATAGTTAAGGTCAGACGGAGGTTACCAGAATTACCACGTATATTTGAGCTCGTACCATCAGACGTGCACAGAACTGTGAATTACAGGATAATTGGAGCACGAATGACTCTTCCGGGATGACAACGACAGGTCGCGGTCTTGTCGATCGCTTTGCTTGTTTAATAGTTTAGGGCCCGACTGCATTATCCAGGTTTACCACGTATGCGTTGCTTAATACAGTATAGTTGGAGCACGAAGGCCACTTTCGGAATAACCACGATGGGTCACGGTCAGGTCGATTGCTTTATTTGTTTAATAGTTTTGGGCCCGACTGAGGTAACCAGGATTACTACGTATAGTCGAGCTCGTACTGTCAGACGTGGATAGAATAGAACCATGAATTACGGGATAACCACGACGGGTCGCGGTCCTGTCGATTGCATTGTTTGTCTAATAGTTTAGGGCCCGACTGCATTATCCGAGTTTACCACGTATGTTGTGTTTAGTACAGCATAGGTAGAAGATGAATATCTCTTCCCGGATATTCACGATTGTTCGAGTTCACTTATTTATTGTTAAATGTTTAATGCCAGACGGCATTTCCGTGTCTACCACGTATAGTCGCGCTAGCTTGTTCGACCTGAATAGAACCATCAACGACGGATTATGTACTTCCACGTAGGTTGAAATGAAATGAGTACAACCGAATTCACAACTATATGGATGAAATGAAATACAACTGAATACTTATTCTCAAGTCTCAATCAAATGTTCAGCAAATGAAAAATTGGAAAGAGTACGAGACGAACTGCAGGCTTCAGCCCTCACTCCCGCCATCCACTTGTAGTTTCATTGTCCCCATCAGCACGTTCACTGTTCCATGTCTTCGCATAGTGTCTGAGGACATCGCACTTATGGCAGCGATTCTTGCGCTTCATTATTGTTTTGCCTTCCGATGTAGAATGCGGAGAAATTGGTCTTCCTCTCTTCTTTTCATGAACCTTTGGGAAAAGAAAAAATGCATTGATGGAAACGACATGGAGATGTATGTCGCGACTTGCTTTCTCGTCATGCATCATTTCGAATTCCTGCACCGACGAGTTAAGACTGTGTGATCTTGTGTCAGATTCATTTACTGCTGCAAACGCATCTACACAAGGTGACTTGTCCTGAATGTTTCCCACGACTTCTGTCTCGTTGATGTTGAGCTTACGTGCAACCAGTCCATTAACTTTGGTCTCACCCGTTGCCATATCAATTGTCACAGACTCATGTCTCGGCATAACCATCGTGCATTCTGCCACTTCCTTTGGACGCAAAACAACTTCCAAGGTGTATCTCGTTGAATCCCCATTTTCACGTTGGTTTAAAAATCCCACAACATCGCCATCATCACGCAGAAAAATAGTAGACTCTGCATTGTCGAACTTCCTTTTGGGATTGTACTGTAAAACTAAATCTGTTGTATCTCTACTAAGACCATATCTAGTGTAAATGAGATCTAATAAAGATGTCATCGATAGCTTATCCTCGATTTGAACAACTCTCAAACTACAGGCGACGTTTGTTCCTATAAGCTCCGGAAGATCCTTTACTTCATTCAGATTTACGATCTTATAAAATAAAATCAGCTTCATCTGCAAATAATATAAAATAGAGCAGCATATATAATATAAATACGTAGAATAAAGGAGTCGGGTTACTCGACCAAGCACGACAATCACGACTACAAGGTATCGGGTGACCGAACGCAGGCCGCGGCCTGTATTCTTGACAACAAATCGACTTAATTAACTCAAAGAAAGAATGTTCGGATCACGGAATTGAAATTCTCACACCAAAATGCATGACCCATACCGTGAACTAAATAATCCTGTCCGTAAATCAGCTAAAATTCAGAATCAAATGCAATGAAATACGGATTAGATCAAGGAGTCGGGTTACTCAACCAAGCACGACAATCACGACTGTAAGGTGTCGGGTGACCGAACGCAGACCACGGCTTGTATTCTTGATAACAAATCGATTGAATTAACTCAAAGAAAGAACGTTCGGATCACGGAATTGAAATTCTCAAACCAAAATGCATGACCCATACCGAGAACTAAATAATCATGTCCGTAAATCAGCTAGAATTCAGAATCAAATGCAATGGAACACGGATTAGATCAAGGAATTGGGTTACTCGACCAAGCACGACTGCAAGGTGTCGAGTGACCAAACGCAGACCGCGGCTTGTATTCTTGACAACAAATCGATTGAATTAACTCAAAGAAAGAACGTTCGGATCACGGAATTGAATTTATCACACCAAAATGCACGACCCATACCGAGAACTAAATAATCATGTCCATAAATCAATTAGAATTCAGAATCAAATGCACCTTCAAAAATAGAACACGGATTAGATCCGCCCTATTCACGCTGTGCTTGTTGATACTCTCGGTCTCTCTGTCTCCCTCGCTCTCTTTGAATGTATTTCCGGAAAAATTGAGCTTAGAATGAGGGAGAATAGAAGAAAAATGTAGATCTATATTTTTCGACGATCGGAAAATCGTAACGATAGTTGGGGACGACGAGAATGAGTGTTATTACGTTATTTGACAGTTTAATATTATACTAAACTTAAATATATTTAATTTTTAATTTATTTTTAAAGATCATTTACAATTTTTTTTAAAGATTAATTTTCAAAAATAATTTGGTATGTTATTTTTGCAAATGACACCCCATTTTTTTTTAAATACTCGGATGCCCTAATTTTTGTTCAGGATACAGTGTTCGCAACTTCTCGTAGTTGTGTTTGTTCGAAAACGGGGTGTTGCCGAAAAATTACGCGATAATGAGTCGGAGCCTTGGAATCCCGGTGAAGCTTCTGCACGAGGCGTCGGGACATGTGGTGACGGTGGAACTGAAGAGCGGCGAGCTCTATCGAGGAAGCATGGTCGAGTGCGAGGACAACTGGAATTGCCAGCTTGAAAACATCACCTACACTGCTAAGGTATTTTACTCTCTGCAATCTATTTGTTTTTTCGCATTAATGTAGTTTTTACTAGACGATTTTTCTCGTTATTTTCTTTGGCTGTTTTTTTTTCTTCCAAAAAGTTGCTGGAGTCCTGTTTAAACCCCGTGTAGGGAGATGAAACCCTTGGATAGTTGTGGGCTTGAGATATATGGATTCTCAGATGGACATGTATCTGTGTTATTTATGAAGGCTATGAAAATTCATACCCTAGATGCTGATGTAGTTGATTTTTCACATTTTCGTCCAATTTCACCAAGAAGAGTTGAGGGTGTTTGTTACTATTAATTAAATGTATTTGTGGGTGGAGGCGCGCTAGAGATAAGAGGAATACTAGTCTGTCATCCGTATTACATTTCAGTGCAATGTTGATTTTCACATTTTCGTCCAATTTCACCAGGAAGTAGCAGTTTTTTTTTATATGCAAATGTATCAACCTACTTGGGTTTGATCATTGAAGTAGCAGTTTAATCTGTTCCTGAACTAGCTGGGTGACTTTCTGTTTCTGATGTTACGTGATAACATCACATTTTGCTTGGAACTCAACACTAAACTATTCGAAAATAGGTGATGGTAAATGGATTTTGCATCCCATGCATATAAAAGTGAAGATGCTGTTTCCTGTTTGAATTTCCTAGTTGCTGATCGCTGATATTAACGGCTTAACTCCTGTGATGTGTTTGGAATTGCTTATCTTGTCAAATCATCTTTCAGGATGGCAAGATATCACAGCTTGAACACGTTTTTATTAGAGGCAGCAAAGTAAGGTTCATGGTAATACCTGATATGCTCAAGAATGCTCCAATGTTTAAACGATTGGAAGCTAGGATCAAGGTATCATTAAGTCGTACGTCATTGTTTCATTCTTTCTTAAAACCCTACTTACCATTTTGATTTTCCACCTTGAAGGGCAAAAGCTCAACCATTGGAGTTGGACGCGGACGTGCTGTGGCGATGCGAGCTAGAGTAAGTGCTTTCTGTTTTGTTTGCTAGCATTGTACGATATGCATGTATTGTTTCCAGGTGTTCAATGCAAACTCCAACTTGTTCCAGTTTTTTGTGCTAATACTGTCCTCTTTTGGTTGTGGTCTTGGCAGGCTCAAGCTGGTGGCCGTGGAGCTCCACCCGGTCGTGGTGGTGCCCCTCCAGTTCGGAGATGATTTGTTGTTCGAGTTTGTCAATTGGCTGTAGGCTTGAACAACGATGAATTGAGTTTCTAGCTTTTCTTTACCTGCCAGTAAGCTTTAGGTTGTCGAATGATTACCTTTCTTATGGCCCTTCAAATTTGATCTTGTAACTTGTATTCATCCTCACCATAACGTTGCAAGATAAAATCTAGCTGATAACATTGCGTGAGGATTGAGCCTTAGCATTAAGTATATATTCGCCTTTGTTAACATATCCTCATCGGTCAAAAAGGTTGGCCTAGTAGTCATTAGTTCAAATTCCTTCATCGACATATACTTGTCACACATGACTTGTCAAATTTGACTTATTTTCCTATCATAGATTTGTAGCCTAATGCAAAGGTAAATCTTAAACCCTAAATTCGGTAGGTTTCTGTTATAAAAAAAACATATCCTCAAGGCAACAAGTTTTAAAAGAGTACATGTACACCCATTTTCACAATGTCTAATTGTCTACTGAATTGAAATCGGGGTGGAGGATTAAACCCTAAACAACACAATTTGGTTCTATCTTTCGATCGATTGCGATTGTGAAATTGTCTTTACAATAGGATTCAGAAATATGTTCATTTTGGCGAGAATAATATTACTTGTACCCTCAATTTTAATACATTTTCATAAATTTTTTATGCTGCAATCATCACAATCACACATTAAAAAACGAGTGTGGTTGTGTATGTGGTTGTGATGGGTGCCACATAAAGGAATTTATGAAAGTGTGTTAAAGTTAATGGTACATGTAACATTACTCTTTTGGCAAATCTCATAAAAATTTGATGAGAAACCAATTTTTTTTAAAAAAAAAAAGAAAAAAGAAACCTAAAACTTTTGGGCTAACAGCATTATTTTCTTAAAAATTTACTGGACAAGGCGTATACAGAGGGCCTGGCCTGGATATCAAAACTGGCCCGTAGTGTCAGCCAAGATGACCCGACATTCTTAATACGGCGTGCAGGCCGGCCGACCTACAATTATATTACGCGATTCCCAAATTATTGGCAAACATGATCTATTCACGACAACAATAAAAATCCAGGTCTCTGTTGGGTCTTCGTTTTGGCGCCGCTCCACCCTACTTGGGAATATATATACATACGGATATAACGCAGTCGATTTCGGGTTCTTCACTCTGTTTCTCGATAGTTGAAGGATCTCTTTCTTCTCTTAACTCGCCGACGCCGCCATGGTTGTCGAAGCTGTGCGGTTCGGTTTTATGACCGACCTAGAAGTCAGAAGGAATAGCGTTGTTAAGATAACAAAGCCTGATTTAGTTGATACGTTAGGCAAGCCAATTCCTGGCGGGTTGTACGATCCAGTTATGGGGCCTATCGACGATCCCACGCGGCCGCGGTAAGTATTTTTTTTAGCAATACATCAAAATGTTGTTTCCTTTTGCTCATTGGTGCTGATTCTGTGGGTATTTTGTATGCAGGTGCAAATCATGTGGGCGGAGCTGGTTTGACTGCAATGGTCATTGTGGGCATATTGACCTCGTGTACCCAGTCTATAATCCGTTGTTGTTCAATATGTTGAGTAACCTTGTGAATATCACATGTTTATCTTGCTTCCATTTCCGGTCGGGACGAAGAGAGGTAGGTGGGGGCGGTGTAAAGATTGAAATTTGAATTCATTAGCGTGTGGAGATGCTGCGTAGTTTGATCCTCTTTGCTCCTTTTGGTACAGTATTTATGTTTTTGAACTGGATGCAATTTATGTTTGCTATAGGTGGAGCGTTGCGTTGCTCAGTTAGAGATGATTAAGAAAGGTGATATTGTAGGAGCCAAAAGGGTACAACTAAACTCAGCAAACAAGAAAAAGACGGGTTTGACATTGTCAAATGATGAAGTTGAGCCGGAGGATAGTCAAGGGAGTCATTCATCTCATTCCGTAGTACTTTCTGATGGTGAAAATCGGAATGAATCCAGTAGGCATGCATGCTGGGACTCTATTCATTTGAGTGAAGCTCTGAACATCTTGAATGAGTTCTTGAAGAAAAAAGTAAAGAAGTGTGAGAATTGTGAATTCAAGAATCCAAAGATCAGTAAGCCAACTTTTGGATGGTTTCACGTGGTAGGTGTTGAATTTCTAGAACGTTACATTCACTAGAAGTAAATGGGTAATTTCGTTTTATCTCCGAAGAGGCTTGTAGCCTTTTCATAGACCAAAGTAGTGTGAAATGTGACAGCAAACATAAGTGAGAGTGACACATATGACCATCGGCTTCTTATTTTTGCAACCGGTGTTTGGTACTTAATCAAAACTCTAGAAGCTAGGTTTCTTGAAGATTTTGAGCATTTGAAGACTTCCTCATGGATTACGTTGTTGTTATTATTTATTTGTTCTTATGAGTGCAGAAAACATCGTGTTGTTTCTTCTGCCATGAGAGCTAGGCTGAAATGAATCACGATTATTCTCTCACTGTTTATCGAATATTCATGAAATGAACTCTTGTCCTTTGGAGAGGTAGCACTTACTGAAAAACAGTTTGAACTAATTGTATTGGAGGGGTTACTCAAGTTTCACGTGATAAGTAATCAATATTTTTGCTCTGAGATGTACATATATATACTTTTCTAATGGGTGATGTATTTTATCTCTAAAATAATGTAATCCTGTGTTCAAATTCTTGATTATCTTCCTTTGAACTGTTCTATACAGAAAGCAGTACCTGGTCACGTCCGATCTGCTGCAATCCGGAGCAGTATTTTAGAGGTGACAGACAGTGGTGAGGATGGGCCTTCTTCTGAGGTGGTAAATGCTAGTGATTATCCATTGACCACTTCAGGGGAGGCTGAAGCCATTTCGTCTATAGCTGCTGCTAATAGCTCTAAAAAGCCACGCCGAGAAAGATCAAATCTAAGGAAGTTGAATCAGGATTTGACGGCTCCATATAATTTTTCTTCAGGGCATCTCTTACCATCAGAGGTGGTTCCCATTGTTGTTAATTCAGCGTTGCCTTAACTTTCAATTGAGATAATGTTATGTGGCGTGGCAATTTAGTCCGATAATGTTTGGCAGGTCAGAGACATTATGAGACGCTTATGGGAGAATGAAGATGATCTTTGCTCGTACATTGTTGATATTCAGCAGCAGCAGTGTAATCTTCTTGGAAAAACAATAGGTTACTCTATATTTTTCCTAGAGACTATTCTTGTACCCCCAGTAAGATTCCGACCTCCAGCCAAAGGTGGCGATTCTGTAAGTATGGAGAAAAAAACTGTTGGTTAGGTTTAACACTTGCATAAAGTGTCACATTTATTTGAAACTTGTAGAGTTGCGTCATCTCTCCTCTTCTTGTGTCTACTTTTCATGTAATGTTTTTTGTTGAAGTCCTTAAAATATAATATTTTAAGGACAGTTGGGTTCAATCGATCTTTGTGGTAATCAGAATTTTTTTGTCGGGGTTTGAACTGAGGCACTAAACTTTTCTATTGAAGTTTGAAATTTTTGACAACCTCGATTGGATTTTCTTTTGAAATTCTTTCGTATAAAACCAGACTCAATTGTGAAGAAGATTTATAACTTAATGACCTTAATAATTTCAGTGACTGCAAGATTTTTATTGCTAGAACTATGTACTGCGACTTATGGTATGCTTTTCCTTCTAGGTGATGGAGCATCCTCATACCGTTCTACTGGGGAAGGTGGTACAGTCAAATATTGCTCTAGGACAAAGTCATCAAAATAATGCTGAACGTTCAAAGATTATCGGTCGCTGGATGGATCTGCAGCAGTCGATCAATGTGTTATTTGATAGCAAAACTGCAACCAGTATGCCCATTTCTCTGGTTTGCAACTATTATAATGCCAATGTCCTTTGTTCGTAGCACATTTCTGCATGTTCACAATGTTCCGATATCTCAAATTTTGGCCTGGTCCATAACACAAAGTCTATAAAAATAATTCTGCTTTAAGTTATATAGATAAGATACATGTATTTACTTTTAGGTGAAAATCAGCTAAGTAGGAGATCACCGTGTTGGTACAAAGCTTGATTACTAGTTATGTTGTCAACTCTTCATTATCTGCTTGCTTGGACATATCGCAGTGCCATCATTGGCTTTCAATGTTAGTTTGTGCTAGCTCTTAATTTGGGTATGGTCGTCTTTGTAAATATTATTTACTGAATAGTGAGAAATTGTAGAATGGGCATACTTGTGAAGAAAGAACTGCTAAAATATTCTATAATTTCAGTTGGTCAAATGCAAATAAAAAATTATCTGAAAGTCCCTCACTAATTCCCTTGTTATGTTCATTTCAGGTCAAGCCCAAAAAGATGCTACATCTGGGATCTGTCAGTTCCTTGAAAAGAAAGAGGGCATCTTCCGTCAGAAGATGATGGGAAAGAGGGTGAATTTTGCTTGCCGGTCTGTGATATCTCCAGATCCTTACCTGGCCGTCAATGAAATTGGGATCCCTCCATATTTTGCAAAGAGGTTAACCTATCCAGAGGTATACACGAGTATTCAGCTATGTGTGTTTTACTAATCTACTTGCCAAAAGATTCTTTCATGAATGTGTGCTAAACAGACGATAATAGCATATGGGTTTGCTACAGCATACATGCGATTGAAGTGCCTCTAATCTTGATAAAGTTTATGTTATCCTGCAGTATAAGTGTCAGAATTGCATTTGCTTCATCTGCTTTATCAATCTACGGCAAAAGTTATTTGTTGTAGCATATTCTTGCTAGTTTAAGAGTGTATGCACTATTATAAGTTTTAAGTCTACAATTATTTATGTATACTTCTAATATCCTGAAGCTAGAAGAATTTGTGATTATTTACATCAAATTTATTTTAGTATAGCCTAAATGGCCTACTGCATAATTAACCATATGAGATCTTATATCTTTCTCCATGTGCTTGATTGATATTTTACAGAGGGTTACTCCTTGGAATGCCGAGAAATTGAGGAATGCTATTATTAATGGTCCTGAAATTCACCCTGGCGCTTTGGTTTATGCTGATAGTGTGGCTACTATTAAGCTATCACCTAACCAAAGGTTCCGTCTACCTATATCCCGAAAGTTACTTTCTTCGAGAGGGGCAGCTACTCAAACGGGAAAGAATAGCCAGCTTGACTTTGAGGGAAAAACTGTCCATCGCCACTTGCGAGATGGTGATATTGTTCTTGTGAATCGACAGGTAGTTCGAAATTTGGATCATTCATGAGTCTTGAGCATTTCGTAATATTAGTGGAGTAAATTAAAGAATCGGGACTTAATCATGCTAGATACTTATGGCATCCATGTATATTGTTGGGAGAATTACTTAAAGTTTTGTCCTTGTGTATGCACTGGGCTTGGGCTTCTTACTTGTATCTCTTCTTATTTTAATATTTATTCCTTTGGTAAATCTCATTGTCATGTTTTCAGCTTTTAAGGTATAATTTTCAGATCTCTTTATAATGTGAATAGCTCATGGGAAATTCTGTTATACTAAACTCTGGAGTTTCTACCGGGATTGTTACATTGTTTTCTTTGATCAACTGTTCTTTTTTATTCTTCAGATTTTCCGATTTTATAATGCTAACAATATATATTCTGAAGAAAAGTTGTCTGTCGGGAAAATATGCATCACTTGTAACTAGTCCTATGCTTTGTTACCTGTATTTGGGTTTCTTATGTGGTTAGAATCTCCTGTTCGTGAAGTCCTTTTCTGTTGTCTGACCTCTTTTCTATTTGACTATTATTATGGCTTGGGCATTTATTTAGTTGTTGACAAATTGCTTATTTTCATTGTCAGCCTACACTTCACAAACCAAGCATAATGGCTCACGTTGTTCGTGTCTTAAAAGGAGAAAAAACGCTTCGCATGCATTATGCTAATTGCAGGTTAGTTTTTTTTGCCATATGTATTTTGTTTGTACCTTTTTCATATGCTTTTGTAATCTACTATTCTGGAACAACATGTTTCTGAAAACTGGTTGCAGCTCATATAATGCTGATTTTGACGGGGATGAGATCAATGTGCATTTTCCTCAAGATGAAATTTCTCGTGCAGAAGCTTACAACATTGTAAATGCTAATGAACAGTACATTGTCCCAACTAGGGGCGATACTGTGAGAGGCTTGATTCAGGTTCTAGTATCATTGGAGTCAGTAACAATTTCATGAAAAATATTGTTTTATTTTTTAACATTTTTTTATTACAAGCCCTTTCGTTTACTTCATTCTATTCTCCCACCTACTATTTACGTGCTGTAATATTACAGGATCATATTGTTGCCGCTCTGCTTCTAACTTTGAAGGACACATTCCTCACTCGTAGTGAATTCAATCAGTTGCTTTATGGATCTGGAGTATTTGCAAGTCGACCTGGTTCATTTCACTGTAACATTTCACGGAAGGCTTCATTACTTTATTCTGAGGGTTCTGTGGAGGCCGTTTTGCCTACAATATGGAAACCAAAACCTCTTTGGACAGGAAAGCAGGTCAATACTACGAAAGGCTTTTGTTCCATTTAGATATGTCATGTTTTATTATTATTATTATTATTATTTTATATATTTTTATATTATCTGCATCACAATCATGTTTTATTAGCAAAATAACTATATTATAGAAAATCTTTCGTTACTTATAGTTCATTACCTGTCTTAGAGAATATTTACTTTCATTATTTATGTTTTACTTTCCAGGTAATCACGGCATTACTGAATCGTATAACCCAAGGTTGCGCACCATTTACAATAAAAAATCAGGCCAAACTCCCAAGGACTTATTTCACTTCGAACAATTCCCAACACAAAGATAAGGATGAAGATCAGAATGCTGAGCACATTTTTTTTGTCTGGAAAAATGAGTTAGTGCATGGTGTTATAGACAAGGCTCAGTTTGGAAAGTTTGGTTTGGTCCACACTGTGCAAGAACTTTATGGATCTGGGAGTGCAGGAATTTTGCTTTCTGCTTTTAGCCGATTATTTACTATTTTTTTACAGGTGCCTCTTTATATTTGTAGCAAATTTAATATTGTAATGTTTTCATAGGGCATTCTACTGATAAAAATTATTGTTTATAAATGGCCTAGACTCATGGGTTTACATGTGGGTTGGATGACCTTATGATATTGCCTCATTATGATGAACAAAGGAAGGAGAAGCTTGAAGGGGATGATGTTGGTTTAGAAGTGCATTGTGATTTTGTGAAGTTCAAACCTGGGCAAATAGGTGCACTTTTGTTCTTCTGGTTTTCTTTGCTTGTTTTATTTGTTATATCCCCAACTAAATTGCGAAAGCATGTTTTTTGGTCTCTCATCCTCTATTTAATTCCATAGGACCTGAAGAACTGCAGTTGGAAATCGAGAAAGCTATATGCAGAGACAGGGAATCTGCCACGGCATTCTTAGACATGAAGATGAAAAATAAGTTGACAACTAAACTAACTAAAGAAGGTTCCCAGGTTCTGCAGTATTTACTGACTAAAGGACTTTATAAGCCTTTCCCAAAAAACGGCATCTCTGTCATGACAACAACTGGTGCTAAGGGTAGTACGGTTAGTTAGACTGTCACCTTCATTATAAGTATGTGGCATTCAATTCGACCTTATTATCATAGTTTATCTTCAGAATTTATTTCAGTGGGAAAAAATGGTTTAATTGACATTTAGGAAGGAATTCATGTTTCTAGACTTGGATGTTAGATTTGACTGACTTTTAAATGACATATCGGTAATGATATCTTCTTGGTTTCTCCACTTCATCATCTGTCAACTGGCTTTTTTGCGCATCGGTTTTTGTTGTTTCAAGTGGAAAAATATTTGATGGTTTTTCCTCGTTATAGATTTGACATAAACAATATCTATTTGTGTGAACAGGTCAATTTCCAACAAATATCTGCGTATCTGGGACAGCAAGAGCTGGAAGGCAAACGAGTACCCAGAATGATCTCAGGGAAGACACTGCCCTCCTTTCCACCCTGGGATTCCACATCTAGAGCTGGAGGTTTTATAACAGATCGGTTCCTTTCTGGTCTTCGACCTCAAGAGTATTATTTTCACTGCATGGCTGGACGTGAAGGGTAAAGCCTAGCCTTTGAGTCCCTTTTCTCTCTTATTTTCATTGAATTTAGAGCTCCCCTTTTTTTCACCTTTTAGCTTTTCCTTAACAGGTTAGTTGATACTGCAGTGAAGACATCACGTAGTGGATATCTACAACGGTGTCTTATTAAGAATCTTGAGAGCCTGAAAGTTTGTTATGATTATACTGTCCGTGATGCTGATGGTTCCGTTATCCAATTTTATTATGGTGAAGATGGTGTTGATGTGCACAAGACGAGCTTCCTAAAGAATTTTAAGGCTCTCGAAGATGTAATGTCTTATATTCACCTCTTACTATTTGACAATTATCTTGTTTGCATGAAATGCTTTTAGCGAAAATGGTGGGATCAAGAGATTTTATCCTCTTATCTACAGAATCAAGAGACCATCTGGCAGAAATTTCAGAACAGGCGTGGATTCAATAATTACATCACGAAATTGCCCGAGGGAATTGAAGAAGAAGCAAGGCAGTATATTCAAGAGGTACAAGGCAGGACATCAGGAAAACGTAGTTCGATGGCAACTGAAAACCTGCATGAAAGTCGTAAAAGAAGAAATGAGCTGCAACAGGATAAAGACAAGGCAATTGCAAAAGAGAAAAACTGGTTTATAAAGTTGGTTAAGCAAAAATATTTATCAAGCCTTGCAGAATCTGGAGAACCTGTGGGTGTCATTGCTGCTCAGTCCGTAGGTGAACCATCGACTCAAATGACGTAAGAGTTGTTTCTCCATGTCCTAGTTTCCTGCTGAGAAGCTTCTTCCATTTCAGATATAGTTAGCCCATAATATAGACCGACGGCGTAGAAATTTATTTTCATGCTGCCATTCATTTCAACCTCCACCTAGTACTTATAATTGCTTGAACTATAATGATGCAGTTCTTTATGCAATTTTAGTATCTGCTTCGGTAAAATGCTGCTAGTAATTGATTTTCAGTTCTTGAGCTCTATTTAGGCAGGCCTCTGTAAATTTTATGTTGGTATCTGCAACTCTGTTGCTATTTTGATATCTTCATCAAAATCTCATCATCCACATTGGTTTAATTGATTGGATCTTAATGCATTTGCAGACTCAACACATTTCATCTTGCCGGCCGCGGGGAAATGAATGTTACTCTAGGGATTCCACGTCTCCAGGAGATCTTGATGACCGCCTCGGAAGTCATTAAGACTCCCATCCTGACATGCCCATTCTCTAAATGGAAATCCAGGTGAGCCTGCATTTTCATCTTTGTATTGACTAGATACTTGCCTCGCAGAATACCTTACTTTCCACTCCAGTTTATGCACAAATAACACCACTACAGAAAGTGTGAAGTTACTAATTTTTTTCTGTAATTCAGAAAATGGAACGTCCTGTTTCCATTATTTTTATCCTGAATAAAGCTGCATTTCTTGACTGTCTTTTAGTTTCCAAGTCTGTGTGACTGACTAGATCATCATTTTCCTATATCCATGTGTTGAACTGATCTTTCTTTGCCGTTGTATCTTATTATTAGATGCTGCATTTCAATTTCTGCAGACGATGTTAAAACTGTCATATTGCATGTGATTTTCAGGAGCGAAGCTGTCTCTCTCGTTTCAAGCGTGAAAATGGCCACTATAGCAGATTTGGTAGAGAGTATGGATGTTCAGGTCTCATTTCAACGCAAACCGGTGTCTAGAGTTTATAAGCTCACCATGCATCTAAAAGATACAGAGTTCGTGTCATTGGAAGACACACGGGAAACTTTGAAAACCACATTTTTAAAGGAATTGGAGGACGCTTTAGAGAATCATGTTATGTTTCTCTCGAAAATAAGTGGCATAAAAAATTTGTTATCAAGTTCAAGATCTGAATCATCAATTGAAACTGCGGATGACGAATCTGGTGACAAAAGAGAAGATGATGAAGATGAAGACGACGATGACGACCAGGGAGATGATCTTGGTTCAGATGCTCAAAAGAGAAGGCAACAAAACAATGATGAGATGGATTACGAGAATGGATCTGATGTGGACCCCAGTGAAGATGAGTCATCTGCAGATGAAAAAGGAGAAAACACTGTAGACGATCTTGATGATGCTGATAGCCAAGGTGAGGAGACCGAACACTTTAACGACGTCGATGAAGCTTCGAATGTGCAAAATGCAGATGAAGTCAAATCAGAAGCTAAATCACGTGGCAAAAATGGCATATCAGCATCAGAAAAGATTGACCTGTCAAGCGTGAATGCCTCCGAGAAAAGAAAACGCAGGGCGTTCTACATGGAAATTAGAGGTTTATCATTTGAATTTCACTTCAGATTTACATCAGAACCCGATCTGCTGCTTGCTCAGGTACTGCCCTGCACCCTTTTCCCCTCTATCATCATATCATGTAAAACGCCATTTTCATTTCTTCTAAATGCTCTAAAGAAATAATGTTTTTGCTTCAACTTGAAGTGTTGCTTTTTTCCTCTTCAACTTCGTATAGATTGCTCAGAGAACTGCAAAGAAAGTTTATGTTAAGAGGTGTGGCAAGATTAGCCAATGCAAATTGGTCCAACACGACCCAGATGAGAAGACGATAATCTGGGATGATACGAAAACACCAAAACGCAGAGGTGGAAAAGAACACGATGATGCTGGTTATTGGGCAGTCAAGGCATCCGGAGTGGACTTCAAGTCGATATGGGAAATGCAAGACGACCTGGATTTGAATCGCCTCTACTCCAACAACATCCACGCGATGCTAAAAACTTATGGGGTTGAAGCTGCTAGAGCTACCATAATAAGAGAGATCAAGCAGGTATTCGATATTTATGGAGTCAAGATCGACTATCGGCATTTAAGCTTAATAGCCGACTATATGACTCACACTGGTGGGTATAGGCCAATGAGCAGATTTGGCATTTCTGATTCCACATCGCCGTTTCTTAAGATGTCATTTGAGACGGCTTCTAAGTTTATTGTTGAAGCAGCAACTCATGGGCTTAC
>JAOYMZ010037757.1:0-15630 GCA_025802335.1 Pinguicula primuliflora | reverse complement strand
GGCAAACATGGCGAAGAAGATGAAATTAAAGTACATCAAGTATTGGGGTGAGTTGACAAGTGTGGACGAGCAGCACAGACATACACTCAACAAGTTTTTGTTTGTGGCCACTATACTGGACCCAAGGTGCAAGATTCGATGGTTCAAATTTTGGTTTGATACTTCACTGGGTGGAGGTATGAATTGATCATAGCTTTATTTCATTACACAGTTTTTATTAATATTTAAATGTTGATATTCATTTAATTACAGATAAGAAGAAGGCTGAGATTGCGTTCAACATTGTGAAGCAATCAGTCACCGAGATCTTTGAAGAGTATAGGTCTTTCCATGATCAATAGGGAACTCAGACAGTCTTTAGTGTTCCTAGTACTACTAGTGGTGCCATCACTTCAGGCTCTAGTTCAGCAGGATTTAGTAAGAAATTCCTTCGAAAGGTGCACAAGGAGATTGGCCGAGAAAATACTACTGAACTGGAGAGATACTTGGCAGAACCACTTATTATACGAGAAGACGACTTTGATATTTTAAAGTGGTGGAAAACTAATGTTTAAGTATCCTGTACTTGGGCAGATTGCTCGGGATGTGCTTGCAATCGGAGTCAGCTTTCAGTACAGGAGGACGAGTGTTGAGTAACTTTAGGAGTTCTTTAAGAACCGGTACAGTTGAAGCACTCATTTGTGCCCAGAGTTGGATGAAAGATGCAGCTATGACTGATCTTAGACCTCCTTGTTCCGATATGAGTGCTCAGTTTGAGCCGGAGGATAGTGAGTTGAAGGATGACGCAGGGACTGAAGATCCTACGACGATCGCCATATATGAAGGTAATAGGTTTCAGAATATATTATAAATATAAATCCTCGATGTCTTATGTTTTATAACCTAATGTCTTAAAACTCCTGACGTATATTTTATGATTTGGCCATTTTTTAGAGTTCTTGCAAGATCCGATGAGTTTTCTCAACGAAATCAAATGAAGTATTGCTGATGTTGAGAACTTGAACTTGTGGTTTGTATGATTCACTCACTGGGTGTGCTCAGGCTTGTGATTTGTGTATTGTGGACTTGCATTGTTGATGTTGGACTTGCATTGTTGATGTACTATTGATGTTGAACTTGAATTATGAATTGTGGACTTGTTGAAGAGGACTTGAGGCTTGAGGTGTGGACACTAGTTGATGTTGAAGGTTGATTGTTGAACTTGAGGCTTGAGGTGTGGACTTGTTGATGTACTATTGATGTTGAACTTGTGAATTGTTTGTTGATGGGTTGTTTTGACGTAAACTTATTTTTCATGCTTCAGTTGTGTGTGAAGTTTCAGTTTTGATGATAATGTTGATGCAGTTTTGATGATAATGTTGATATGCTTCAGTTTGTACCAAATAGGTTGCTGCCTGCTGGAAAAACGAGGCATTCTGTCGGTACCGGTACCGTACCGGTATCGACGGTACTAGTAACGGTACAGTAAGCCACCAGTACCGGAGTACCGGTACCGATAAGTTCCGGTTCCGGCCGGTTCCGTTACCGGTCCCGATGCCCGAAATAGGCACCGGATTATTATCGGTCTAGTATCGATCCTGCGGTGGTCCGGTACCGGAATATTGGTTGGACACCCCAGATGAAGGTGCATTGGTTGAATTTGTAAAATGTTTTCATTGTAGGACCACACCTCATTTGCCAACTCTCCTTCATAGAGTAAATGTGAAGTGGATTCCTCTTGAGGAATCATCAGACAACAGCTACACTTGGAACGAAATATGATACCTTTCTTCCTTATGTTCGTATCCACTGATACTATATTATGCTTGACACTCCAGTAGAGAATTGATCTTTGTAGGAAGATGCAAATCCCATCAAGTTTTGAAGTTATATTGCGAAGTAGCCCTCTTTCTTATAGTATTCCAGGCCGATTTAATCGAGAATCTTCCGATAGGATCGGGCTCCCATACCATTTCATCATTTGTCTCAACTGCAAAAGACTTAATTGTCTCTATGAGAGTGTGGTGATGACCATATAACTCCATGTTTGACTTGAGATACCAGTGCGTCCGAATGTCTCACTGATATTCCATATCCTCGAATGTTGCCGTCGAGCCATTTCTCCCACCAGAAGCTCATCTCCCCAACTCGTGTAATGCAGAATTAGCCTTCGGATAGAAAATATTCTTTGCCATATAAGCGAGTCTATATTTATTGCTTCTGCCTTTGCCATCACCTGAGAGCTGCAGCATTTCTTAAACATGAAAGTAGCCCATAAGGATTTGCCTTGCCTGCAGTTCTGCCACAATATTGCACTTAGGACGTCTGTTTGATCCTGCAGCCCTCTGATTCTCAGACCTCCTCCATATGTGGAGAGACATATATTCTCCCATCTCTTCCAATGAATCATTTTTTACATCTTTCGATCCCCATAGGAAATTAGCAAACATGGCCTCTACTCTCTTAATGACTGTCTTCCTTGGTGCTAGAGTCATGATCAAATATATCGTAATACTTGTAAGGACATGTTTGATCTGTATGATCTTCCCTCCCTTTGACAAATAGGTTGAGACCATCCTTCCAATTATAGTTGAATTTTATCTAATAGAGCAGTGAATACATGTCGGCTCTTTCTGCTAAAGTACAATGGGCAGCCAAGATATGTAAATGGTAAAGATCCTTTGCTCACTACTAACTGGAGAGTTATAGCTTGTATAGCCTTGCTGAAGCCTTTCAAGAAATGATAAATTCGCTTTTCTGCAAGTTCACCAACTGTCCAGAATAGTCCCCATATCTTGTAACAAATCATTGACCTTTCTAATGGCTCTCTTTGTACCTCGTGTGAATAGTATTAGGTCATCCGCGTAGGCCAAGTGAGATATTGCTTGACATCCAGTAGGAACTTTGTAAAAAGTGCTTTGATATCTTTCTGATAGCCAGTTGAGAGAACGGCTTAAAACCTCTGCTGAGATGATCAACAGAGCCAGAGACAAGGGATCTCCTTGTCTTAGACCTCTTATGGCACTTAAGAACCCGTGTACCTATCCATTTAACAAAACAGAGAAACTGCAACAGGAGATAACTCTCCAGATCATGTCAATGAACATTTCAGAGAAACCAAAATGCCTGATTATTTTAATGAGAAATAGCCAAGACACCCTGTCAAATGACTTTGCCATATCTCTCTTGATAGCTAGATTGAAACCTTTCGGTTTCATATTAAAGTAATGCATCATATCCTGTGTCAATAGAATGTTGTCAGAAATTGCTTCCTTTTATAAATCCACTCTGATTAGCGGATATTATACCAGGAAGTATTATAGATATTCTATTGGCTAGGATTTTTGATATTATTTTCCCAATGTAGTTGTATAAGCTTATTGGCCTGAATTCAGAACATGAGGTGGATTTTGTACTTTATGAGAAAGGCATATTAGTGTACATGTGATGGAGTTAGGGAGCTCCCCTCAAGCAAAGAAGTAGAGGATTGCAGCCATGATATCTACCTTAATTAAATCTTAACAAGATTTAAAGAAGTGGTGGGAGAAGCCATCCGACCCTGGGACACTATCACTGTCCATCTCAAAGACTACTCCTTCCACTTCTTCAATGGAGGGCCATTCAGTCAAGAATGAATCCATGTCTGCCGATAGGAGGTTTGGAATAGTTGAAAGTAGATCAGGGTCATCTGATGTTTGGCTTGTAGTGAGTTGGTGCTGGAAGAGTTAGATGAACGTTTGTGAAATCTGATCATGGTCCACTGTATTACCTTTTGAATCAATTAAAGATGATGTATATGTTTTGTTGCGTTTAATTTTTACTTTTTTATGGAAGTAAGCAGTGTTTTTATCTCTTGTTTTCAACCATTTCATTCTAGATTCTAGCCTCCAGTAGGTTTCTTCTACCCTTAAAGCAATTTCTAGTTTTCCTTGACCTGTTCTTAAGTTCTATCTTGTTCCAGGTTAGATTGGTCATATGCTTGCTCCAGTTGGATAATTTTAACTTCTGCATGTTTTATGTTAGAAAAAAATATGTCATATCAAACACTACAGCATCACCAAAAAATTGGTAGGATTCCCTACAAGTTGCATCTGCCCAAAAGCAATGGGTCATCCGCCCCTCTTCACCCTCCATTATTGAAAACCTAAAGGCGGGATTCATTGCTACTTCATTCTGAAAGTACTCCTTCAATATATCGACATCATGTCCGGCCATACTATTCCGATAGTATTTTCTAGCATTATAAAGATCACGCTTTAGAAATCCAACATTTCCAAACTACCTGCATCCAACTCTAGAATATCCATTTGTTGACATGTCAGGATATTAGCAGTTACGAGTTGATCTGCTATACTCTTTTTTACACGTGTAATCTTCCGATGAGATCTCAAGAAGTGAACCTTCCTCGATGTAGTAACCTGATGGCTATGGCTCTCGACAAGTTTGGAAACAACATATTTCTCACTAGTCCGATTCTTAGTTACAACCATCCTTGCACCACAATCCTCTCTAATTATCCCTACGCGCTTCTGGCTGCATTCTTGTCTACTACTCTTAAGCCCCTATTTGCTATATACAAACTCTTTCCAAACTACAATACCTTTTCCCCCCTTATCATATGTACTGAATCCAACTTTCTTAGCATAGTTGTTGTAAAAGATATACTCAACTTCTAAGTTGTCAAACTGCACAACTGGCACATATTCTGAAACTACACAATTAGTAGTATCAAGTGTTGATGATTCTGGTACTTGTGAGAAAGACTGTTCTCTGCAAAAACCAAACAAAACCCCATAGTGTTTAGGTATATAAAATCCAAATCGAATTGCTGCATAAATCCCCAAAATTCGAAAACGAAACACCTAAAAATCCGTTTGATGCATAAATCCATAAGCCTTCTGATGCTTAGTACAAAACTTTGATACTATTTCCCCAATAACAGCCTTGTCATATGTGCTGCACCCTCCAAGAATTGGAGATAAAACAGAAATGAAACACCCCCAAAATCGAAAACTAAACACCCCCAAAATTTGAAAACAAAACACCACCACAAATCGAAAACGAAACACCACCACAAATTGAAAACGAAATACAACAAAAATCGAAAACGAAAACGAAACATCCACAAAAATAAAAAATGAAATACCTAAAATTAAGCGAAAACGAAATACCTTCGTTGAGGAGACATTAGGGTTTGAGAAGAATTTATCATAGAAGTTGTCTCCCGATAGAAGAATGTTGAGAAAAATCCTCCGTATATGAGAGTTTTTTTCTCCAGACAGAAGAATGTTGAGAAGAGAAATCCCGATAGAAGAATGTTGAGAAGTCACGGCAACTAACTTCCGTGAGAGAGGGTTAAAAAATTAATCTTTCATCTCTATCGTCAGATGCTGGCAGAGATGGAAGGTGTACAAAATGAGGGGAATGCTGTACACGCAAGGTTGTATAGGAGAAAATTTCTCTTTCTTTGGATAAGCAAAAATATCATCAGATAAAAAATTACAAAAGTTCGACGACATCCTTTCACTATAAATCTACACTATTTGCATTCATTCAAATATACATATGGACAATTCAACCACATACCTATTCCCAACATAAAAGAATTTTTCTGCATCGATGCTTTGATCCATTGCTATGCAATAATGATAAGTGTACATAAATTTGGTGTACATAATTGTATACAACCAATAAAATATGTACACATGTCATTGCAATTGCGACCATCCTTTTTTTTATTGGTGCACAATTCCACATGTACATATTCTATTGGTTATATATAATTATGTACGCGTGTCTCTGTTCGAGAAGTAAGTCGTCTAGGCCGATTAGGCGCCGCCTAAGCGCTAATATATTGCCCTCCACCTTGTCCGAATTACCGCTTAGGACACTTAAAAGCCCGTTTAGGCGGGCGACTAGGTCGCTTAGGCACTGAACGAGCCCTGGCCGCCCAGAGTCCGTCTAGCTCTTTCTCGAACAATGATGTGTGCTTGTCCGAATCTTGTGTAAGATCAAAGTCGGGTTGAAAACTTGTCCACAAAATGTACTCTCTTCCTTGCATTCCATAATAACAACATTGAAGCTAGCCATATTGCTCTCCATGTCTCACCATCATAACACCACACGATTCTAGATGTTCTAACTCAAGCAAAGGAGGAGGTTTACCAAAACCCCCTTGAATTTGGAGTCATTCTCCCTCCTGTCTCCACATTTCCATCCCAACCTCACATTCATAAAACAAATGAGACTCAGACTCCTAATTCTTCTTACACAATATACAATCAAAATTCATATCATGGGCAACAATCTTTCTCTTCCTCAAGTTATCAAGTGTTGGAAGTCTACCTTGAGATAACTTCCACCCGAATATTGCAACCTTAGAAGACACGGTTTTCACCCAGTTTTTGCGCAACACCTCTTGCGTTTGCGGTTCGTATGTCTCGTTCTCGATCCTGCAACATGAAAATAGTTGCCTGCTTTACTATATAGGTCCCAATTTTGGTGTCTTTTACATTCCTAGCAATCATCATAGTTCTCTTGTAATGAAATACAATTAACAAAATTTTTTAAACATTCAACCACAGCTGTCTCCCAATCATACATCTCCCTTGTCCAACTCCATTCCCACCACCATACTCCCTCCTCCCATCTCTCATGTTTAGCCTCATTTAGGTTTACATTCTTTCGAAGGGCTTCCATTTATCAATAGAACTTGTAGCAGTACCCAAGCACTTAGATATCCTCGGGAAACCCATGTTCTCTGCCATCGTGTCCAAGAACCCCCAATTCATCATATCATAAGCCTGCTTAAACTCAACTTTGATTATCAATACTGCTTTCCGAGACCTCTTTACCTTCTGAATTGTCTCATTTGCACAAAAAAATTTATCCACCATCATTCTCTTTCCAATGAACGCAGACTGATTTTCATATATGATCACCTCCATTACTGAACTTATTCTTCTGGCCGCACCTCTGATGCCACTTTATACATGCTATTTACCAATGTAATTGGTCTGAAATCCTCAACTTCTTGTGGTTAACTCTTTTTTGCTGTTAGAACAATGTGTGATGCATTGCTCTAGGGGTGGACAAACGGGAATTCGGGACGGGTATTGGCAATACCCGTTCCCGTCCCGATAAGGTTCATGATTGGAAAATCGGAACCGGAACCGGAACCATCCCGAATAGCCACATTCCCGAAAAAATCGGAAATACGGGTATCGGTTCGGTTCGGGAACGGTTCCTTATCGGTTTGGGAACGGTTCCTTATCGGTTCAGGAACGGTTCCACATTCCCATTATGGAACCGATAAGGGACCGATAAGAAATTTTTCCTTTTAATTCCATTTATTTTTTTATTTTTTTTAAAAATTAAACCCTTATCGGTTCCTTATCGGGACGGTAACGATCTCTTATCGGGAAAATTATGTTTTATTCCTTATCGGTTCCTTAGAGGTTCCTTATCGGTCCCTTATCGGGTATTTCTCGATAAGGGTATATGATACCCAGAACCGTCCCGATACCCGACGGGAATCAAATTTTCAGGACCGGAACTGTCCCGAATTCCCGATAATTTCGAGAAAATGGAAAAATGGTTCCTGATTCTCGGTCCAAACGGTTCCTGGACCGTTCCATTTGTCCACCCCTACATTGCTCCCTTTTACTATTTTCCCATTTCCGAAGATTTCCTTTACCACCTCCACAATATCTACTTGGATAGGCAAAAAGCTTTTGATGAAGTTAAAATTCATACCATCCGGCCCTGGGGTCTTGCTCCCCCGACAACATTTTATTGCCTCCACCACTTTATCCTCCTCCATTTGCATGATTATTCTCCTTTGTGACTCTATACTCAGTTTCGTCCTCCCCTCCCCACCCAACTTTGGTCTATTGCACATACTTTCCTTAAATCCGCTCTCAAATTTCACTCTGAACCATTCCTTAAATTCATCTGGTTCCTCCCGCCAAACATTATCCTTCCATATTCCATCAATCTTATCTCTTCCATTCTTTCTCTTTACAAAATTATGAAAATACTTCGAATTCTCGTGACATTGCTGAATCCAATCTAATCTTGATTTTTGAAACCATTCAGTCTCCTGTTTCATCTTCAATTCTTTTTATCTCTTCCCAAATAGCTGCTAGATCACCAATGTTCTGGCCATTCTCGTTATATACTCCATCCCTTCCATTTTCCACCTTCTCCTCCATATCCTTAAGCTACACTTTCAATCTCCTTATTCTCGCCTCAAGATTACTTTCGCTCTGATTATTCCACTTTCTCACTTCATTTTTCAGATTTTTCTCCTTAACTACATACGCCTTGAAACCTTCTATCTCCATCTTCTCCCACACTTTTTCTACCAACTTTTTGAATTCATCAATCCTTAACCAACTATATAACATTCTTATGGGTTTAGGTCCCCAGTTAACCTATTTATCAACCAGCGAGAATGGGCAATGATCTGAATATTCTCTGTCTAACTAAACCCTCTTGAAACAACTGGTCCTGCTCACACATCCACACATCATTTAACAAAAACCTATCCAACCTGCTCATGGAACCCAGTGCAGGTCTATGTCATGTAAATCTCCACTTGTTCAACAGTAAATCCACCAGAAGGTTATTCTCCACACATCTTCTGAACTGTTTTATGGCGTCTGTGCTACTGATTACCACCCGTTTTCTCTCATCCCTTCTTAAAGCAGTATTGAAATTCACAAATACACACCATCTGTCCATTGGATTCCTTTGCATTCTTATATATAACCTATCCCATTGTACCTTTTTTGCTTAATCCAAGTGGGTTGTCCTAGTGGTGGAGGACCTGAATCTCACAATTGGGGATTCAGGTTCAAATCTCACTGGGGACAAAACAACTCATTTGGGCCATGACCTAGGGCTTTGACCCTACGCCTTCACCTTTACATCTCCCTTAAATCCCCCAAAACACCATCTTCATATATGAATTTATAAGTATTCCTTATGCACAGTAAATCCCTGCTTTTCCCACAGACCCTTTGTAAACCCCGAAGATTCTAAATCGGACGAAAAATGATGGACGAAAACCGGACGAAAATTACGTGTTTCGACATGATGGGGTGCTGTTAATGTGTGGGTCACCGTTGCAAAAACTTATAACCGAACACATGTGTTTCGTCCCCTTTTCGTGGGTAAGTTTCGTACGGTATAGAACTGCTCTATACACCCAATTGAACTTCTCATCAAACCAAATTGAATGAAAAGAAAAATTCTGTCCAGTCTCTCTTTCCCTACCCTCCTCCCATAGAGAAATGATAGTTGTACTACCAGAACCGAAAATTGCGACCGAAAATTGCGACCGAAATTGTGGTAAAAGGACGAAAATACCCCTTGCCCAAACTGCGTTGCTGTGCTAAGTGGGGGGCATTTTCGTCCTTTTACGCAATTTCGGTTTAAATTTTTTTATGGTAGTACAAATAGCAAAGCTCCCTCCCATATCAGTCATCTTGCATTTCCTACCGCCACCTTACGTTAATTTGGTTTGTAGTTCCTGACCCCCTTGAGGATTTTTCAAGTTTACAACACGAGCCTTTTTCAACCACTCTCCATCTTTTCCAACCGTCTTCAGCACCAAATCAAACCCTTCCTTATCCTTTACCATTGAGATGACTTCGAAATTTGGCGACAGAAGGTGACAAAAAATTTTGAGTTGAGTTTTTGAATTTAACCGACCGAAATTCATGACATTTTCTGAAATTTGTTCGAAACGAGAATTTCAGAATCAGTCTTATATTTTAAATTCAGCAAGCGTAAAGGGGATAAAATATTGGCACTCTACACTCATAATGTTAGGATTTTATGTTTCTATGGAAATAAAACTACCGTAACTAAAATACATGACCTATACTGTATATAAATCGTCTTTGTACAAGTATTCTAAAATTGATCTCATATTTTAATTTCGGCAACTAGAAGTAAGAAAAGTTTGTGTAACGATTAGCAAATGTAGCTTTATTCTTATTTATTTCTTTGTTTATTCTTTTATTGTTTACTTCTTCATATTTTATTACAACCTATTTTTTTTTCGTTAACTAAATGTATAATACAATGGTAAAATACTTTACCCCACAAAAACTAACCCACCCAAACCATAAGAAATCTAATTGACGACTTATCACTGGCCTGCCAAAAAATATTGGAAATTCAGTGCCCAATTATATGCTGCCATCTATTTTTCTTAAATTTTTCTTACCTGTTTTTCGTGGGGTATAGCAGCCCTCAATACAATGTAGTCTAATCTAGTGTATTATATTTATTATTTTTCATATAGTATTTATATTATTTAAATATTAATAATTATTAATACATTTTTAAAAACATTATGTACACAAAATTGATTGGATATCACGACCCCTAAAATAAATTCAGGATCCACCACTGTGTGGTTGTGGGTGATTTGGATGTATGGGCGGAACATGGCCGGGATTTGTGGAGCTTGGCGGAAGTTCCTACCGGATTCTACAGGGAGAGCTCTGCCCAATGAGAGAGAATTATTTCCGAACCCCAAATGCTAATCGTTTAACCCCCTCTGTTACTTCATGGATTATAAATCTTCATATGTTCAGTTCTTGCACAAATTTTATATTTCGGCTAATGTTATCGGTCGTTGTCGGAATTAATTACATTGATAAAAAGCTTATATGTAGAAGAGCAAAAGTCTCTGCTCCGATGGGTTACAGATGATTTCTTCATTGGTAATTTTGTTGTATTCTTACCCTTAGGGTTAAACAATACTTTATCAGCATTTTTGAAATTTTCGGCGATAAAATGGCCGAAACCATACCTAAATATTAGGTTTTGAATCTTATGTGTGCAATCTTTTTATAATTCCAACAATAAGCAATGTACATAAGTTGAGCATACAAGGGAGTGTAAGGCTGTCCGCAAGGGGAGGAAAATTTCCCTCTTTTTTGTGGGAACCGGCAACTGGTTCCCACATTATCCACTTTCCAATTTCTTTTGTGTTGTCCACGAAAGTGGAATGAGGAATGTCTTCCACCCACTTTCCATATATATTGAAGCCCACTTTATAGGTTGGACCCCAATATATATATATATTTAAATAATATAATATAAATTTTTTAGATTTTGTATGATAAAAAGTTGATAAAATAAATTATAAAATAATAATAATGAAATTATATGAGTGAAAATTTCTTCTATGATTGTGGAATATGAAGGATAGATTGGAGAGAGAAAATATGATAATAGGAAAGATGAGATGTATTGAGAGAAAAATGGATTGATGTGATAAGTGTAGATAAAAAAAGAAGGAAACTTAACAAGTGTACTCCACGGGATTTAAATAGTTTTGAGGGATTAAAGAAAATTGAAACTTTTCAAATTCTTATCGTCTGGGCCACTTTTTCTCGAGCCATATATATTTCAGTCATCAAAATGTGTACTGTAAAGCCTATGAAGTCCAATAATATGAGCAAAAAAAAGCCTATGAACTAAGCCCAGACCCCTGCAATAATATAAGTTTCTTACAACATTCGGCCTTTTGAAGATTTCTAGAGCTTAGCTTAAATTAACTATAAAAAAAAAATAACAAAATAAAACTATAAAACAAAAAAAACTCTCCAACAATCCAAAATTAATTAATTAATTCAAGAGTTTCTTTTTATAATTAATTATTTTGTCTTTGGGTTGCAGTCCTTTGTATGGCCAGGCTTTCGCAGTCTAATGGTTAAGATTAACTAATCTAGTGAAGTTGACAAATCATATAAGAACACTTTCACTGTCGTCGTGTTTGATTTTTAATCTTGTAACTCATTAAAAATTAAAGATCCAACAAATTAGTGGGGAATCTACTATTTCTTGCTGATCATCTATGATATTGATATCGATTCGCCGTAAGTTAGCTTTTGTATGTAATTTATCATGTCATAAACTCCAGGCATATTCCATGTCTTTTTTAGCAAAGTATGGGGAAATTTTATAAATAATGAAATATGTACAATATCTAAGGATGAGAATTGGGCTAGTTTGTGGTTCCTAACCCAGTAACGCATTCCAAAAATTGGCCCAACAGAAAAGAAGAATTGAAATCCTCAGGCAGGCAGCGTAACTGGTGTTCTTCAACCTGTGTTGTGCTGATGGTCTGAGTTGCACAACTTGCTGCGGATACCTTTCCCAATCCAGGTAAGTGTATCTCTGAATCTGACCTTTGAATTTCATAGTTTCGTACGTCTTTCTTTTGATTGTTTCAACGATTTCGCCCGGACAAACATGTGCATCTTCAAAAATCAGCTGATTTCTAGCAATCCATATCTGCCATACTGCTGAAATCCATAATGTGTTACACAATTTTTTGTCTCTCTGAGTGGGTGCTTGCGCCATATGCTGGACAAAACTCGGCCATGGGTCCAAATGGTGGATCAAACGTCTTCCTCCAATCCAGGAATTCACTTTCTGACATATGAGGTTCGTTTCCGGGCATTGACAGAATAGATGTCCAATCGATTCGTTGGCTATTCTGCATTGCTTACACTCCAGATCATTCAGTTGAATACCTCTAATTGATAGATTGTCCAGTTTAGGGACTTTATCCTGCAACATCCTCCAAGAGAAGGCGATCTCCTTCATTGGCGTTAGAGAGTTCCATAGCAGGGCGAGGTGCGCATTTGTTGTATCCATGGATCCTGAGGTATTTCTAATTTCCTTGTATGCTGTTTTGATTGTGTAACTTCCGGTCTGACTAGATTTCCATAGCCAGTGATTTCTTTCATCTGATTGAAATATGTATGTTGCTACATGTTCTTGTAATTCATTACAGAGTTTTTTTTTTCTGTAAAGCTCAAATTGCGATTCCATTGCCATAGCCAAATTGTGTTTCGAGTAACTTCAGTAACTTGCTTATTTGCTATGAGCTTATATTTATCAACTGCTATGTGATACAATGTGGGGTATAGATCACAAAACCTGAACTCAGCGCACCATTTGTCCTCCCAGAAGTAAGTATCATGACCATCTCTCACCGTTTTAGAACAATTTTTCCAGAACCCTGTAGATCTTATCAACTTGATACTTGTTCCATGTCTAATTTAATTGTGCCTTCATTGTTGCATCAAAAATTTCTACGTATTGGTTGAGAATGTGATTGTAGTTCATCTTTGCATTGTCTGTTTCTTGATTGTTGCCTGATTGCATCCACTTGTTTTTTTTTTGTAAACATTTTTTATTGATGTTGGCTGACTTCCTCCACCAAAAGTTTTTACAAAAAAAAAAACAAAATGTGAAAACTTCTAACATGTTTCACTAGAATAGACTTCTTCCAAATGAGATGATCACTTCTTCCAAATGAGATGATCTTCACACAATCTTGTACTGCATCTTCATGCTGAAACTTCCCTTTTTGAGCAGACTTGGCTTAACCTTCATTCACAACTTTAGTAGTACGCATTCATTTTCCGTTTTATGGTAAGAACACTCCCTATTTTCTTTCAGCCACTATGGCCATCTGAATCCCTTCAGGAAATCTTCTTGCCCTGTAAACTACCCTTCAGAGCAAAGTCCTTGACTACTTCTGGCTTCTTCCCTTTGCTTTCTTATTCAAAGAGAGAATTCATTCTCACTAGTAGATTATACAAAAAAACATCCACCAGAAGCATGAACATGATACTCAGTAAGATGAGATATAGAACTTTAGCTTTTCCCTACCTTTGCCGAAGGTGTCTGCTAAGATTTAAGCAAAGACACCTCTGTGTTTAGTAGGACCGCATAGGATCATAGGATGGAATACCTGAAGCAGTCGAGGCAATACAATGTTCCTTTTTGCATCGTCAGAATCTGTGGGTTGAGCCCTTCAGTAGTCAAGAGAAACATCAGCTCCTGTTCTCTCTTGTCTTTTGTAGTCGGGAGCAACATCAGCTGCTGTTCTCCCACTATCACCAGTAGACATCCACCCAGAAGTATGAACATGAGAGAGGTCAATATATACAATATAACTCCTCAACATAAACCGAGTGAATAGAGAACAATGGCAAGATACATCTCTTTTTTGTACCTCTACCAGAGGTGGCTGCTAAGATTTTAGCAAAGACAACTCTAATTTAAGAAGACCGCATGGAGATTCATTGGATGGAATCCCTGGAGCAGTCGAGGCAAACTTCATGTCCTTTTGTGAACTCTTTATATCTTTCCTGAAGAAATTTGAAGCTCTTGTAGTTCCATTCGATAGGCTTTGCGGACTAATGAAGGGAGGAAAGCTTCCGTGTAAAAATTATGGCCCCCATATGGATATCCCCATTTTGCAATAGTTCAAACCAAACCGTTCTTCTTGGAAACTAGTAGCCGAAAATCATTTTCTGGTCTACCTGTCATCAAAGTTCTGATATGGGAGTATGTGGAAAAGGATCTCCAAGGGCACCCTGATCATTTGAATTACGCAGAAAGCCAATTTTCCGATCTAACACCACTTGAACCCGAGCAAGATCTCTTTTTATGCACCTATGAATCTCTATATATATTGCTTTCAGTCTGCTGTCCTCTGTGCATCTCATTTTGTAAGTTAAAGCTTCAATAAACACGCCTAGGTGATTACGGATCATACCACCAATATCCATTGAATCTGATTTATCTTCCATATAGCAAGCTGCATCAAGCCTAAAGAATCCAGCAACTTGGATCCCACTACCTGATTTACCCAACACTCTTGATATAGCAAGCAATGTGAGTCCTAAAGTTAGCAGAATCCTGACATCCATAGGCTTGACAACACTTTTCATAGTCACACTTGCTATAATATCAGGTAGCAATTTCAGCGAGAAATCAACTACATGCGTTGTAACAATAGGCTCTCCTTGATAAACTTCTTTGCAGTGAGCAGTCCAAAGAGATCAACATATGAATACCGGAAGAACCTGCCTAGTAAGTCTTATAAATTTACTCCCTTTCAAATTATTCCATATATCCAGATGCATGCCTAATGAAATAATTGAGAATGGAATTTCAGTTGCAGAGAGGCAAATAGAGTTGACAACTTTCTCCCAGCGTGGAGTGGAACCCAAAATATGTGTGAGGAAGTGTTGCATGCTTTAATCCTGTCCAAGCAGTAATCTCATCAATCTACTGATTCGTAACCTTGCAGAAAACAAAGAAATTACTTTTATGTCTATTAAACTTATGCTATGGCGCACTTTCATACTTGCTTATCAGCTCAAACACCTTCTGCAAAGCTAACTATGTCCCCTTTCAGTAAACTATTAGGTCATCCACAAACGCCAGATGTGTGATCTTAGTACATCCTTTAGGAAACGTATATGAGCAATGCGGTTCTACCTACATAAGATTGTCCAGCCAGCGACTGAGAGCTTTAGAGGCCATGATAAATAACGTAGGAGACAAGGGATTCCTTGACGTACCCCTGATAAGCGCCTATTTAGGGCTTATTTCATGCTATATTTTAGTCTATTTCATTCCCTAAATCACAAGATTATAGCTCAAAACATGCTCATTTCTACTTTTATAAGAACTTGGATACATGATTTTATTTTGTACAACTTATGCTTAATTCACTACATATTTAGCTAGGATTTATTTCAAGCATGACAAGAGGTTAACTTGGAGCTCAAATCTGTCCAGAATCATCCAAAAATCTGGGTA
>JAOYMZ010037746.1:0-15631 GCA_025802335.1 Pinguicula primuliflora | reverse complement strand
ATAATTGTATATAAAATGTAACATCACATACCAATATTTTTAGTATCAAGAAGAGAATTGAGTTTCAATCTTTCTCAGTATATATATACACACATGCATAAATTGAAATTTCATTTGAACAGGCGAATCAGCCACAGAATACATCATCAGAATCATGGCCATGTAGAGAAGGATGAGTTATGGGTGCCTGTAAGTTACTTTTTTGGAGAGGGTTGGAGTTTTAGTTCCTAACATTCCGACTTTGTTCTTCATTTTGTCAAGATTCAGCATTCTTTTAGCTTTCCTTCAGTTGCCGGAGAAGCAATTCAAGGAGTTGGACTACTCCACCAAATTCTTGAGATACAAGATCCCATTCCCACTATTTGCATACCCTGCATATCTGGTAAAGAGATTCATCAATCTTTTCACCATCAAACTGAAACAGTCCACAAATGTTTGCCCGATTCTTGATGGGATCATTTTTCTGTGCTTTTTCTTTCAGTGGTATAGAAGCCCCGGGAAGGAGGGTTCTCACTTCAATCCTTATACAGACTTGTTCAAACCCAATGAGAGAAACCTTGTGATCACTTCAACTCTTTGTTGGTCTGCCATGCTGGGATTTCTCATACTTATGTCTACCATTGTTGGACCAGTGATGTTGCTCAAGCTATACGGAGTTCCATATATGGTAAAACTCTCTAAAACATCTCCTTTTTGTCTATGTTATCACTCAGGCCAGTTTTGTAGTTGGATTTTGAAAAATTATCCTACTATGTCCTGTGTTTAGTAACTAGGATAGCTTGGGAAAATTTTTCCTGATTGATCCGGAGAAAAAATGGATTTTGATAGATTAAGTTTCATTTCTAAACCTTGAGATTTGGGGATAATTGGTTTTTTTAGTTAATCATACACCCCTAAAATTCTATATAATACTGCGTAATAAATGTCGGATATGTTTTTCGATCACACTAATTCTTATTCCACTATATCTCATTCATCCCTGCTACTAAACCTACCCACTGTTCTAAACAGCGTACATAGACGGTATCAAGCACCATCTAAACAATGGGCGATAACCATACGTCCGGTTGTTTAAGTGTCCGCTTAAGTAGCAACCTATGCTGACACGGATAATTAAAAGCACCTCCCAATGCATTTTTAAACACTTACTCCACTCCACTAAACGACACACCACTCATCTATTTTCTCCACCAATAGATATTTATCATGTGGCTGGATACTGTTACATATCTCCATCATCACGGGCACGAACAGAAGCTACCTTGGTATCGAGGAAAGGTACCCAATGAAAATATATAGATTCTAGATTATATACCACCATCCCCTCACACTTGCATACAGAGTTTTTTCATGTTGTTCCCCGTGTCTATAAACAGGAGTGGAGTTATTTGCGTGGAGGATTAACAACAGTTGATCGAGATTATGGATTGTTCAACAAAATCCAGCATGATGCTGGCACACACGTCATACATCATCTGTTCCCTCAAATCCCACATTATCACTTAGCAGAAGCAGTAAGTTTCTCAACTCCTATACTTTGATAAACCTGATTAAGGCTGTCATCACATGAAAATGACATGATCTTTTACCTTACAATCTGCAGACCAGGGAAGCAAAGAAGGTGTTAGGCAAATATTACAGGGAGCCCACGAGATCCGGCCCTGTTCCATTTCACTTGGTTTCTATCCTTTTGCATAGCATCCACAGTGATCATTATGTTAGTGATACAGGAGAAGTGGTCTATTATCAAACAGATGACACACTCTTTTGTAAAGGTATGGATTTTAGTAATTAAATTTTCTTTATTCATCATTTTATTTTCTTAATGGGCCTAGAATATTATAAGATGAATGTAGTGAGCTGGTTTGGGAAGATATTAGTGGCCGAAAATTTCCTTCCTTACGCCGAGGTAGAGATTGGTTTGAAATATAGTCAGAGGAAAGGGTAATGATATAGCCCACGAATAGTAGCCCACGAATCAGCCATGAACAGTACAAAGCGCACACACACCAATGGACCCCACACATGAGAGTGGGCGTGGCTGATTCGTGGTCCAGCTTTCGTGTACCTTATCATTAGCCCAGAGGAAATCCAACTCGGGTCTATCTTCATGGCGAATCTCACCAGAATTCTTCATCACAAACCCACCGATGGAGAAGAATCTCAGCGGATTGGGATAATTTTTTTTTCTGCCACATGGTTATCGCGCATTTTTGAAATTGCCAATGCTGGGAATATGATCCCGGACTTGCCAACACCAGGAATTCTTAATTCCCGGTCTTCGCAACGCCGGGCGAGATTAAAACGGCTAATTACGGTAAATAGATAATGCCGGACTTTCCAAATCCAATATTTTGCTCTCGGTTTTCGGAAGTCCGGGAAATATATTCGCATTATATTTTTTTTAAATTTTTATTCAATATTCTAATGTGAGTGCCAAGTGAAGTCCACTCGTACTGATGTTCTGGTTCAGACACAACAGGACCTTCTATTCGAGATGAGATAACCAAGATACATTCCTGCATAGCCTGTCGCTACTGATCCACTGTCCGGTCTTGGCAATATGGGACTGTAGTAGGGTCGGCGATGGCAATCAAACCATTCTGTATAACCAGGGTCTCATCTGTCAATTATATCCGATAGAGGTGGATTCCCTGTAACATAATGCCCCCTATTGTCCCACATCTAAAGGTACTGTGGGAGGAGAGTACTTCGAGGACGGTTAGCGGTCCCGTGAAGCAACGTCTCTCTGATCCTATCGACTGGTCCCGGAATGGGCTGAACATAGCCAAATTGATGTCGAACACGACGGGCGTGAACGAACTCAACGAACTTCATCCAAAAGATAGGACCGTCGTAGTTCCACAAGAACCGGTCTTCAGCACTAACCTGAGACATCTCCTCTACACTGTACGGAGTGGAGACGAACTACACGTAATATAGGAATTATTAGGATCATATTTAAAAAAAATATGAATATCATACTCGAATATTAAAAAAATATGGAAATATCAAAATATGAACCTGGTCGGCACGTACATCATCCAACTGCATCCGGAACATCCGGATCACATGTCTCCCCTAGTCTACGCTCCTCATCAGCCTGACAAATTTGACCCCATAGACCTCAGGAAAGTTCGGATTTCTCCGACCTTCGTGACCTTCCAACCGGGTGGGCAGAATCTGGGGGGAGATAGTCGGCAGTCTAGAATACCCCCATAGCTGAATGAGTCGCGTCGCTCCACCCATTGTTTTGGCATCTTTGGTGTGAGCCATGCATAGATAATGATGAAGATAACACAGCACAGCGCTCCCCCAACTACAATGCCTGATGGTGCCCAGGTTCTCCAACAAGCGGTTAACCCTCATATGAATTTTATTACCGAACTTATTCGATAATAAAATACCACCCACTATGAGTGCAAGCACGATGCGG
This sequence comes from Pinguicula primuliflora, assembly GCA_025802335.1. NCBI lineage: Eukaryota > Viridiplantae > Streptophyta > Magnoliopsida > Lamiales > Lentibulariaceae > Pinguicula > Pinguicula primuliflora. The sequence goes on along the minus strand of JAOYMZ010037746.1, from coordinate 12,195 downwards.
GCATAGAACTACACCTCCTCCTCGGTGCTCACGTCAGTTATCCTGAGGGATGTCAAGAATCCCCCGATAAAGGGTATTTTAACTGTGGACTGGGAGAATGCCTATGTAGGTAAGTCATGCATGTCAATCCACCATTCCAAATACAATCGAGCGTCCTGGAACGTCCAGTGTGCATCCCCGCAGCACCAAAATGAATGGGGATACCGTCAACAGGAATCCCCACAACATCGAAACATCTTGGAGAGTGATCGAACACTCCCCAAACGGTAACCAAAATGTATGTGTGACCGGATGCTACCTCTCAACCAGTGCCGTCATATCAAATCCCTAATAATTCATAACAACTTACTAACAATTTCTAACAATTCATATCAAAATCCTAAAATTCATACAAATTCATAATAATTCATAACAATTTACTCACAATTTCTAACAATTCACAAACAATTACTAATAATTCATAACAATTCACTAACAATTCAAAACAATTACCTAATCAATTCATCAAATTCATAACAAATTGATAACAATTTCTAATCTTTCATAACAATTCAATAACAATTTCTAACAATTCAAATCATATCCCAAATAATTCAAAACAATTCATAACAATTCACTAACAATTCCTAACAATTCAAAACAATTACCTAATCAAATCCCTAATAATTATAAACCCTAAAACACCAATTTCATAAACCCTAAAATAATTTTCAAACCCTAATTGGAAAAAATGAAATCATAATCGATTACCTTACAATTCTTTCGCAATTGAGGGCGGCGGCGGCGATGGTGACTTCGACGGCGTCGTACTTGGCAAGTCCGGGATTTACGAATGGGACGGCAACGGGCGAAAGGAAAACGGGAAGGAAGAAATGGGGAAGAAGAAAGGCCGACCAGAATGTATTCAAACATCCCGGACTTGCCAAGTCCGGGATCATTTAAAATATCGGATTTGGGAAGTTCGGGATTTTCTAATTACCGTCATTAACTGTTTTAATCTCGCCTGGCGTTGCGAAGTCCGAGAATTATGAATTCCTGATGTTGGCAAGTCTGGGCTCATATTCCTGGCTTTGGCAAGGCCGGGCGTTATTCACGGACTTGCCAAGTCCGGGTAGTGGCAATTTCAAAAATGCGCACGACCCTTTGGCCAAAAAAAATTATCCCGCAGCTTTTACACATCTCGTTGGGAAGCGTTTGACGATTATCTCAATAGTATGATCCTGTCTACTACACCAATGAGCCTCGACAGGCACCGCATCATAGGCCACTGCAATGGTATTATCTGCCTGTCTAGGAACGAGTGGGTGAGTAAGTCCATTTTATTGTGGAACCCAACTCTACATAAGTGCGGGAGAGTCAGATTCAGATCTGGGTCCTCGTTCCACTGGCACTTTGCGGGATTCGGGTACGACTGCAAGAATCAGGACTATAAGATTTTACTCTATTCTAGCACGCGGCCGGATATGATTATGAGGTGTAGCCTCAAGACGGATATGTTGCGGCAACTTTCACGAGTCTGGACACCACTTGCAAAGTCGGATTACATCGGTATCTCAAGTGACTGCCTCTGTTTTGATGGGAAGTTGCACTCGACAACTACGGATAAAGTAGAGAGACATGTGAAGTCGTTGTTCGTTTTCAACTTGACAGAGGATAAGGTTGCTCTCTTAGCTATGCCCATATCATGTCCAGATGAGATGAAGGTCCACCTTCGAATCTGGGAGTTCTCAGAGGACGAGTCTCGTTCGTCAAGAGAAAACTTCATCTAATGACAGAAGAATTCCAGATCTAGTCCACTGCTGATCCAACCATTCCCACATCATGGATAAAAGCATTGTCCATATCACCAACAAGACTATCCCTCAAGACGTCATTTCTTAGACCAATGGGGCTCGATCGTTGGAGGGCTGGTTATATTAATATAATATCAGATGGAAAAATGTTTGTGAAATTATGTGTTATCTCTAATTCACGTTCCGTTGAATTTCCCCATAATGTGTTATGTTCAACTGTGTTAGATGTTAACGTGCGATTGTATCCAAGACCAAGAGATGGCATCAGTAAACGTATTCTGGAGCATGAATTTATTTCCACAGAGTGTCCTCTACTTTATGATGCAGAGACTCATTAGTTAGAAGTGTACAAACATGATGCGAATGCTGATTTTGCATGGTATGCGATAACTGATTATTTGGAGAGTTTAGTTTCAGTGGAGTCAAATCCCGGATAGGGTAAGGTTGTAAATTATTTACTATCGGGACATATTATGATTTCTATAGAAGTAAAGTTGATTGTCTTTTTCATGTTTGTGTTCGATTATGATTGGGATGATTGTGTTAATGTCTGAATGAAAGTAGGTTACATTTTAATTGTAATTTGGTCTTTGAAAGCATATGTTAGTGCATTGTTTAATGATTTAATCCTAATATCTGGTTTTGTTAAAAAAATACCTTTTATCATAAGCTTTGTCAACAATTAATAATTGTGTATATGATTTTCTTTGAAATCATAAGCTTTTTTTTTTACACGATGAATTCGAAATTTGAAATCTCTCTCTCGCACGGAAAACGATGACCCCCTTTCGTTCAAACTCTGGCCAAAGTTCAGGCCCAATTGAGTGGCGGAGATTTAACTCTGAGTTGTTGCATTGAGTGGCGGAAATCGCATTCGGGCCCAATTCTGCGCGATATCGAGTGCTGCAGTATACAGCTTGAGAAGGTTGAAATGGAACCTCCACAAACCATAGCTGATATGATACCGCCTATGAACCATAATAAGGGAAAAGCCACGGAGATCAACCAGCAAGAGAAGGATACTCCACATACGGAGAGCTTGCAAGAAACTGACACTCCATGTATTCAGGTAGAAAATCGGAAAAAAATGTTGGGTGGGAAAAATTAGACGAACTCCCCTGAGAAAAATGAAAAGATGATACAAAAAAAGAAGGTCCCATACTTCATTGAAAAAATTCGTGCAAGTACAATTTCCTTCTTTATTACTAACTTTCCTCCTAGTTGGACAGAGAAGGAGATGTGGGAATTCTTCAGCACCCATGGGACTGTGTGTGACATATACACCCCCACATGGTTGGAAATGCAAGGTAAACGGTACGGATTCGTTAGGTTTGATAAAAACATTGATGTCTCTTTGCTGTTATAGGGGTTAAGAGGTTGCAGAGTCGACACCATGTCACTGCAAATTAACTTAGCAAAGACTGAAGGAGTGGTGGCACCAGCTTGGAAGATTACGCTCAGAGAGAATAATGACCAGCCGATTGTTCAGCAAAAAACTGATGAGGTGATTGAATCATTGGATTTCTTACCATTACCTGAGAGTCAAAAATGGTTGGAAAAATGTCTGGTAGGTTTCCCTAGCCCAATTATTGATCTATATTCCATACAACGAATTTTGGAGGAAAATAAGTATCTGGATAGTTCTGTTGTGAGGCTTGAAGGAGGGGAAGTGTTATTTAAGCTTGAATTTGAGGAAATGAAAATGAGACTTATCAATGATCTGCAGATCCAGAAACTCATGGCGGTTGGTAATCTAAGGCCCTGGAAAGTTGTTAATGGAAAGCTGGTTAGATTAATCTGGATACGCATTACTGGAGCACCCTTACATTGTTGGAATGATAATCTATTCCTTGAGGCTGCAAAACGTGTGGGAGAAGTACAGCAAATTGATCAGAAAACAACTGAGAAAGCTGAGATGCTGTTTGGACGTGTACAGATTCTGACAGGCTCGCATGAGGTAGTTAGGAAACGACTTCGAATCAACTCGGGGGAGGAGACCTTTGATCTTTGGCTAACTGAGGAGTCAGTCCAGCAGAAGGGGTTCAAAATGATGAATACATTGATGAATAGTTTGCAAAGAGCAAATTAGACAGAAGTGATGCAGGGGGTATGGCCAGCAATTGAAGCCACTACCAGTAAGCCAGAAAGAACACTACCCGTAAACCAGACCAGTAAGCCAGGAACACTACCAGTAAACTAGAAAGCACACATTGTGCATCGAAAGCTCCTATCTCTGCAACTCCAGCTATGCTTGTTCTCTCTCAACCTGTAGCATCAGCCGTGTTAAGATTGGAACGGATAGTTAGTGGGAATAGTCAGACTGCTTTGGTCAATCACCAAATACAGAAAAACGTGGTAAGTCCAGGGACAGAGAAAGAAGCCATTGTGGATCTCAACAAGGTGGAGATCAAAATTCTTCCGGTCGGGGACATCTCAAGCTCATCCAAACTAATGGAAATAGATAGAGGCCTTAGTATAGTCACAACAAAATCAGATCCCTGCAAGAGACCTTGGAAAAGCAAGGAGCTATCATCAAGTGCTGTACAAAGGATCTCTAAATGTAAACAAAATGGTGGTTTCACTGCATTGCTAGCTTTACAACACCAAAAAGTTGGCACAGTTGGGCAATTAAATTCACTCAGCAAAATTTTGGACTTTAATGATGAAGAAGTGATAGGCTGCTCTCAAAAAGAAGAATTGCAAGGAACTCCAATTACCCCAAGCCCTAACGATGACCCATTTGGACTACAATACTATGTTAACCAAACTCCAAGAACGCTGTCCAAGATAGCCAATGGGACTGCTACAACCGAAATAACAGAAGGACTTATCAAGGGAACAAGTGACTGCTCAGCTGAACAGAGAACCTCTATAGTCCTGGGAAGAGACCAGCAAAGAGTAAATGAGGCGGTAGATGAACAGTCAAGTACAGGGGAAACATCAGATGATAACACGCTACCTGGAAGTATGGCATATACGGAAATGTGGAGAACTGCACAACTAATGGGTGTTTCATCCAAAAATTCGGAGGAGGATATTGTACAGGCTTATAAGAAGTTACACATAGTAGCCAAAGAGAAACTGGAGACTTCTAAATCAGCTCCTAAAACTGCTGGTCCAGTGACAGATTTCCTAGTTTAATTCATATTTTGAGCTACAGCACCCGAGGACTCAACACCCCGATGAAGAAAACAGACCTAAAAAAATAGTTGGATCAGTGAAAGCAGATTTCATCTGCATTCAAGAAACGAAATGTGAGGAATTCAACACAAGTAAATGTGACCGAATCTGGCCTCATGGTAATTACGGTTGGTTCTGCAGAAACTCTGTAGGGAATGCTGGGGGACTTCTATGTGTTTGGAAGCTAGACCAGTTCACTATGTCAGATACACACTCAGAGGATGGCTTCATAAGAGTGTCGCCACTTGGAAAGACAATCAGACCAATCTAAATATAGTAAATGTGTATGCCCCTTCAACAGTTGCAGGTAAAAGACAGCTATGGACTAGATTGACAGCAAAAATTCTACAAAAGCAAGGTGAATGCTCGTGTGTGGCAGGAGACTTTAATGCAGTCCGATGGACTGACGAAAGGATTAGTCTAGGTTCCCCAAATATCAGAGAGATGATAGACTTTAACAAGTTCATTCTGGACTTAAAATTGGTAGACTTACCTCTTCAGCAGCGGTGACTCACTTGTTATGCAGGAGGAGGGACCTCAGGTAGCCGTCTGAACAGATTTTTACTAAATGAGTGGATAAGGAACTGGCCCAACCTTTATCAATTTGTTGAGAAACGAACGCTATCAGATCATTGTCCGATCATATTAAAGACAGAGGAAGTGGATTAGGGTCTAAAGGCAGTCAGAACACTAGATTATTGGAACAGCTTCGCGGGATTTGATGAAGTGGTAAGAAAAGAATGGAGTTATATTGGAACAGCTTCGCTGCACAGGATCAAAGGGTTATATGCTCCACAAAAAACTTCGATGCATGAGGCTTAAGCTCAATCAATGGAATCATACAGAGTTTGGAAACATATATCTGAGGGTAGACAGACTAAGAAATGAAGTGCATAAAAATGATCTGGAAGCTGAGTTGGGTCCTATAACTCAAGCAGAACAACAACGACGACGACTTACTTGGTTAGCACTGCAAAAAGCAATTTTGGAAAGGGAGAAGATTACATTATAAAAGTCACGGGTTTCTTGGATAAGAGAAGGAGACAGAAATTACAAATTCTTTCATTCAAGATTAAAAGCCAACTGTTGGAAGAACACTATTCAAGGATGAGGGAGCTCTGAATGTTACACTTGAGTTTAGCACCCCGGCTGAAAGAATCGTATCTGATGAGGAAAACACTCAGCTTATAGCTGCGTTCACAGATCAAGAAATCAAAGAAGCGGTTTGGAGATGTTCCCCTAAGAAAGCACCAGGACCAGACGGTTATAACTTTCTTTTCATCCAAGCTTACTTGGAAATAGTCAAGACAGATTTCTGTGCATTCATCAATGAATTCCACCAGTCTGGGAAAATAGCAAGTGGTCTAAACTCTACATGGATTACTCTGGTGCCTAAAATCTCGAGTCCTGCCACGCTTGACCAGTACAGGCCTATTTCTTTAATCGGTTGTGCATACAAGATCCTTGCCAAGATCCTTGCCAAGATACTTGCTTCCAGATTGAGCTCAGTCTTGGTAAGACTAATATCGAGAAACCAAATTGGTTTTTTAAAGGGTCGACAAATCCTAGATGGCATTCTGGTGGCAAATGAAGTGGTGCATTCGTACAGAAGGAACAAACGCCCTTTGGTGATGATCAAAGCAGATTTCGCCTAAGCATTCGACACTGTCAGCTGGTCATTTGTTGACCTGATGCTTAAGAAACTGGGCTTCTCTTATAAATGGTGCAGTTGGATACGTGAATGCATCTCAACAGCGCGGGCAGCAGTGTTAATCAATGGCTCCAGCTCTGGAGAGTTCAGGCTTCAAAGAGGATTAAGACAGGGTGATCCTTTGAGCCCATTATTATTCTCAGTGGTCGCTGAAGGTTTACATCTTTTACTTTCCCAGGCAACAAACTTAGGTCTAATGGATGGAGCATTAATTGGACAGGTTAGAGTGACTCATCTGCAATACGCAGACGACACATTGCTGATTGTCGAAGGGGTGGAAAAGAATGTCAAAACAGTGAAGTGCATCCTGCCTACGTTTGAGCTCCTCTCAGGACTTTATGTAAATTTCATAAAAAGTAAAATCTACGGGATGAACCTCTCGAGTGCAAGATTGTCCACCTTTGCAGAGAACTTGAGATGCTTGGCAGATGACCTCCCTTTTATCTATCTCGGCCTCTCGGTTGGATCAAATCCGAGAAGAATACAAACATGGAAAGCTTTGATCAACCAGTTACAACGGAAGTTGTTCACTTGGGAGGACAAATTTTTATCTTTTGCAAGGCGCGTTACCTTATTGAAATCAACTTTAACTAACATCACAGTTTTTTACTTGTCTATTTATCTGATGTCTGTGCAGGTCGCTAAGCAAATCACGTCCATCTTCACCAAATTTCTATGGCAGAATAAAAAAGAAGCTCAAAGGCCGGTACACTGGATCGAGTGGCTACACGTGCCTGGATAAGAATTCAGGAGGATTAGGACTAAGGGATATGCAACAGATGAACATTGCCTTGCTTGGAAAGTGGATCTGGAAACTGAAAGTGGAAGGCAGCAGTTTATGGAGCATGGTAATTCGTTCCAAGTACTTCTCAAATGATGACAGAATGACTGAAATAATCAAACCAAACATACCCAGTAAATTCCGCCCTTAGGTAGGGTCTAGGGAGGGTAGGATGTACGCAATCATACTCTCATCCCACAACAGGATGGAGAGATTGTTTCCGTAGAGATCCCCAGCTCAAAAAATCATAATAATAATAAATAAAAAAATAAAATAAAAAAATAAAAAAAATAAAAAAATAAAAAATAAAGATAACAATAATAATAATAAAGTATAATAATAAAATAATAGGAGTGAAACAGTATACCTGAATATTTACTTACTCCACCATACACTATGTACATACTGACATAGCTGGGTGCCTATACAAATAATAATCAAACTAAATAATTAAATAACTACCAGTTGAGAGAATCAATAAGCAAATAACTACTCTATAGTCTTATGTATCTTTAACCGTAATATGGCGTCTCCAACTCGTCTTATCAAAAATCATGTCCTCGGAGAGGTTTAATCCAATTAGATCTAACCGAATCTGCTCATCCCATGTCCTCTTAGGTCTTCCCCATCCTCGTCGACCTTCGAATTGTAATCCTTCGACTCTTCTGACTGGATCGTACAAATCCCTTCAGCGTACATGTCTAAACCATCGCAACTTTCCTTCCTTCAATTTAGCACTTATAGATGCTACACCTAGTGTATTTCTAAATACCCCATTCGGAATCTTGTCTAATCTCGTGCAACCACACATCCACCTTAGCATCCGCATCTCCGCCACTTCAAATTTCCTCACATGCAGAAGATTCATAGCCCAACACTCTGACTCGTAGAGTAACGCCGGTCGTATAACCGTTCTATAAAAATTTCCCTTTAATTTGAGTGGAATTTTTTTGTTGCATAACACTCCAGTAGTTGATCGCCATTTCATCCATCCAACTTTAAGGCAATGGACAACGTCACCTTCCACACATCCATCCTTTTGTATGATGAATCTTAGATATTTGAACCTATCTTTCTGTTGGAGGGTCTGGTTCGCAATCATAACTTCCATACTACCTTCCTCCGTCTCATTTGCAAAATTGCATGCCATATATTCCGTCTTCGAGCGACTCAATCGAAGGCCCTTAGCCTCCAATGTCTCTCTCCAATGCTCAAACTTAACATTGACCTCCTCCTTCGTCTCAGCAACTAAGACAATATCGTCCGCAAACAACATACATCATGGTACTTCATCCTGTAGATCATGAGAGAGTACATCCATAATTACTGCGAAAAGAAATGAACTCAGTGCTGACTCTTGATAAATATTTCAGTGTAAATATTTCAATATATCTTCACCATATAATTGTCTAATCGCTCACCCCCAAAAAATAATCTGCTCGATTTAAGATTTAAATATAAAATAAATATATGCAAATAAAAATATAATCTACTATATATAATTATTGTTTTTTTATATGTACTATATATAATTATATTATTAAATATATTTTTATTCATATAAATAATATATCTTCGATTCATAAATAAGAAGAATGGGCCCGGACTTCAAATTTTAATGGATTCCAGTTAATTTTAGACATGAAAGTTTGACCTCACTCCTTTCTATATAAATTCACCAGACTGTTTCGGGAATAGTCGGTCTATCATATTCATATCCTGCCACGGCCAACTGTGAGAATGACCAGAAAGAAGCACTAGAATGGTCGTGGTGGAAGTCCATCTGGTCACGGCGGTGGAAGTCAATCTGTTCACGGCGGTGGAAGTCAATCTGTTCACGGCGGTGGAAGCCTTTCTGTTCACGGCGGTGGGAGCCATTTGGGTCACGGCAGCGGAAGTCATTTGGGTCACGGCGGGATTCCTCGAGTTTGAGGGGAAGCATGTGTGGTTAGCATCTGCCATTGGCTATGTTATTTGTTTGGCTTTTGCTGTTTGGATCTATTGGTTGGCAGTGGAATATCTTTGGTAATGTTTGTGTGGCCTCCGTAGCACTAGTTGTGAATCGGTTCTTTACTGTAGGTAACGGTAAACTGTCTGACCATTATGAAGGACTCCGCACTCCAGCACATCGATATTGTTTTCATTGTATTTACTCTGTTGGAGGTGGCTGGGTGGACTTTGGTGTGCTTCAAGTATTCGCTCAGGTACCACTTCAATCAATGGTGACATGACACTCTATTTTGAGGACAATGGGCCTCCTGAAAAATCTGAAGAACCTATTACTTGGCTTGAGATAGGGGTTACTGTTTTTCTTTTACTGGCTGGAATTCTGCGAGCACGGTAAGGCATTACGACCTTCAACCTGCTGATAAAGAACTTGAAATAAAGGAGATAGGATACTATTTGTATTGCATTGCAGGTGTGCTCATCGCAGGTACTATTTATTGATACACTAATTATTCCTTTTTTGTGTCCTCTTTTATACCATTTGAATATGATTGATAAATTCTTATTTGCATCCTATCAAATTAGTGATCTGTACTGTTTTTGGTGCATTTACTTGATAAATTTCTTGAACTCCATCCTCATGTTGAAATCAAGACCTTGTTCCTTGAAGCTACTGCTTCAAGGATCAATCAAGGTCTTGAATGTATTATTTGTAGTATTATTATTTATGGATCAATCATTATTTGTAGTATTTAGGGTTTATTTGTAGTACTTGTTACGGAGTTCAAGAAATTTATCAAGTAAATGCACCACAGTACAGATCACTAATTTGATAGGAAGCAAATAAGAATTTATCAATCATATTCAAGGTATGAAAGAGGACACAAAAAAGGAACAATAAGTGCATCAATAAATAGTACTTGCAATGAGCACCCCTGCAATGCAATACATACAGTATCCTATCTCCTTTATTTCAAGTTCTTTATCAGCAGGTTCAAGGTCGTAATGCCTTACCCTGCTCGTAGAATTCTAGCCAGTAAACAAGAGATAGAGAAAAACAGTAATCCCTATCTCAAGTCAAGTAATACGTTATTCAGGTTTTTCAGGAGGCCCATTGTCCTCAAAATAGAGTGTCAGCATTGATTGAAGTGGTAACTGAGCGAATACTTGAACCATACCAAAGTCCACTCAGGGCTTTGCCACCTCCAACAGAGTAAATACAATGAAAACAATACCGATGTGTTGGAGTGCTTCATAATGGTCAGACAATTTACCATTACCCACAGTAAAGAACCGATTCACAACTAGTGCTACTGAGGCCACACAAACATTACCAAATATATTCCACTGCCAACCAACAGGCCTAGCTAAGAATTTAGCTAGGCTTATCCAAACAGCAAACGCCAAACAAATAACATAGCCAATCACATATACTAACCACACATGCTTCCTATATAGTTCCTTGAAGCTGCTGCTTCTCCATAACGTTTCTGTTTCTGAACGGTGAAGAAACCATCCCACAAATCAATCTGGGAAAACTGCATTGTTTCCGAAGAAATCAATGGGACCAATCATCTCAGCTACACTTACAAACTGCCGCTACCATTCGCCTGAAACGTAAGAGGATTCTCAGAACATACGCAACTAGAAACGATGAAGGGAAGAGGTTGATTTTTGCTCCAATGTTACGGAGACAAGAAGCTTACTGGAAAAAAGAAATAGAAAGATGGGACACTTTTTTGTTTGTTCCCCTGATTTTTGAATCAGCATATCAAGCAAATACTTGATCCACACGAAACCTTGCATCCTTGTATTCAGTCTGAAAATCTGGGAAATTAAACCTGCTCGTGTCGATACCCAAGCTGGTCCATTCAACCTTGGATCCTGGCTTCGGTGGGTTGTTCCTACTCACAGATCTCGGGCCACGAGTTAAGTTCCTGGAGGCTTCAAATTCTAAGTTTCTTGTTAAAGAGTAATTGTCCCACACCGAAAGTGTAAGTGTAAGACAAGGAGTTTAAATAGGAATTGTGGGGAGAATCTATCACGTTGGGTTCAAGGTTTTAATGGTGACACCCACATTTCTACCAACTTAATCCCGCACGCAAACCTGCATACACGAGATCCAGTTGTCCTTGGGCCGATTTATTCAAAGCTCGTTGACCCGTGTGTGATGGGCCGGGCGGCCGTAGACCCGCAGTTAATTCGGGCCGGCCAAGTTTATATAAAATTTATCATGGTATCGGAACCAATAATGATCTAACGACCGAATGACCTGTGTACGCTTCCGCTTCTTTGGTGTGTGGCGTTCAAGTCCGACAGGGCTTGCCTAGTCGGACTTGAAGGGGAGTGTTAAAGAGTAATTGTCCCACACCGAAAGTGTAAGTGTGTGAGACAAGGAGTTTAAATAGGAATTGTGGGAAGAACCTATCACCTTGGGCTTAAAATTTTAATTGTGACACCCACATTCCTACCAACTTAACCCTACACGCATACCTGCATATACGAAATTTAGGTGTCCCTGGGCTCGATTTATTCAAAGTCCGTTGACCCGAGTGTGATGGGGCCAGGCAGGCCGTTGACTCGTGTTTCGAGCCGGCCCAGTTTATATGAAATTTATCATGGTATCAGAGCCAATAATGGTCTAACGACCGAATGGCCTATGTACGCTTCCGCTTCTTTGGTGTGTGGCGTTCAAGTCCGACGGGACTTGCCTAGTCGGACTTGAGGGGGAGTGTTAAAGAGTAATTATCCCACACCGAAAGTGTAAGTGTGTGAGACAATGA
>JAOYMZ010037735.1:0-15631 GCA_025802335.1 Pinguicula primuliflora | reverse complement strand
TTGTTTATAAGGGTAAAATTGTCTTAATTTTATGATTTTACGTATTTACAAGTATGTCACCGCGAAAAGTCATAAGTCAGAAGGCAAAAGCACCTCCAGACCAGCTTCTGACTTTTAGCTTTTTTTGACTTCTCCACCGCAAAAGTCACAAGTTAGAAGGCAAAAGTCAAAAACTGCAAACACTCAAAACAGACTTTTCTACCGCCAGAAGCCAAGAGCTCCTTTCCAATAGAGCTTGCAAACACCTACTAAGTCGGATGCTGCTTGTATACAATTTTTCACCTTGAGGCAAGTTGAATTCCTTCAACGATTGAGTAGATGCATGTTGCAGATTGTTAAAATACTCTCTGGTTCCTTATTTTCCAGATCCCCAACAGTTTGTTGGAATAGGGCGTTTCCTAACTTAGGTTGAGACTTCCATACTATTGCTTGGTGGATCATAAAAAGCTCCATCACAGACATAGTGGATCTAGTTCGTTTCTCCAGCCTTTGACAAGTCTTCCACAATGGGTCCCATCAGATGCTCTGGTAGTTGGACATTGATTTCTTATCACCCTTTAATTCCTCTCCACTAATTGCCTATCCACGTTTCACTTCCTGATTGATTGCAATGGTGGGACCCGAATCTTTTGCAAGGAAGGAAGGCAAATCTCTATTATGGGTAATGATCCATAATTTTCTTACTTACCCCAACAAAAAAAAGATCCAAAATATCCGGAATCACATTTATTACTAACGGACTTATTTTTGAAAGCATCATCGGCCGGAAAGGTGGCACCGTGGGCTGAGAGATTATCACCAAACTTGCAATTGCAACTGACCGATTTATGACCAAACCGGGCACATGAATAGTAAATCTCATGAAAATCTTCAGTACTGTATCAGGTAAGCCTTGTCATCCACAGTAACTGATAGGGTAAGGGGTTGACGAAGATCTAGACGGACATTCACCCGGGCAAAAAGACCACGCTCTTTAGCCAGAGTATGCGAGTCCACTTTTAGATAGGTACCAACAGAAGCAACAACCTCGCGTAATAGTTTTTCCAGAAAGTAGAAAGTGGGAAGACCCGGGAACCGAATCCAAGTTCCCACGTGATCAATATGCTCATCCTTTGTATCGAAACTCCAATGCTAAGGAAAGACCCGTACATAGTGGCTTGTAATTGAATGCGAACCTTCAAAGATAGCCTTATCATAGTCAAGAGAATTAGAACAATGTAGCTCATAAAATCCATTGGCAATATCCACCAATTTCAGAACTCGTTCTGGCTTCCGATATTGATTCAAATATTTTAAGAGCATCTGGACGCCAATATGACCACCCAATGGACGAATAATAAGGCACTTAGCCATGCTTACCTCGATCTGTTTATGGACGTTCTCGTTAAAGGTTACCGATGGGCCTAGAGCATTCGGGAATGCACTACGTCACCGGGCAGTTTAGTGATATCAATCTGCTCCGAAGAATCGTTGTCCATTGGCAACAGCGAACGAAAGGAGAACGGCATATTTGAACTTGGAGGAAAACCCTGGTTGGTCGGAATTTTGTCTCCATCAGGCGGCTCCGGTGCCTTTGGCAGCTCCATCAGGCCATGTTCTGTGTGGCCTGAAGCCTTGCCAAATGGCAAGGAGTTACCCTCAGATGGTGGAGATTTCAATTGAGAGTTTTCCTTCAGTGCAGGAAAATCATCACCGGATAGCATTACAACATCATCCATAAGGATGATAGGCACAAAATCGGAAGAACAGCGTTGAGGGTTTGTAGAGAGAAGGCGGAGAGAAAGCTATTGGTGAACTGTATACATTTCAATATTGGTTCATTGATCCTTTACGATTCTAGTATTGAGGGGGCGGGCGTTTTAATTGGAATTGATTTCATTCATTGTGGATTATTATTTTTTTTTAAAGAAAATCATTCAATGAATTTTCATGAAACTTTTCTAACAAATTTCTCCCTTACTACAATTTTTCTCTCCCTTCTCACTAGAATTCAAGCTCTTTTTTTTGTTTTCCTGACGGTAACTTTTTTTTATCGGTAATTGATTCCATTAGCATAAAAAATCATGTATAGTGGAGTTCTACAACCGGAAGTTGTTACATTTCGCTTACTCCATTTCACTTCTAAACTATCGCTAGGTCTATGTTACATTTCACTGAACTTTAGCTTATTCCGCTTGCCCTTGCTCTTGGTTGCTTTTCACCCTCTAGTCTTTACAAGGGAATCTAGTGTGAGGTCTAGTATCCTCTGAATCTCAAACGGATCAGGTGACTCTTGGGATTGCCACTCAACCTGTTGTTTCATCTCTTCGTGGACTCTTCTTCTTACTCTACTGCCCAGAGAGTATTCTCTCACATTTGGTGCCAGTCATGAAATCCTAGCATTTTCCTTGCTGCTGAGTGTTGCCTTTCTAATAGCACCGTGAAGCTACACACACTATTTCCTTTTTCACGTTTGTACTGTCCAAGTATCAAGGTGCAAGTTTGCTTTTTTGTTTCACCATCGTCATTTCCGCGACTGTCGTGACTACTTGAGGTTCCATTGTTTCCGTCGTGGGTATCAAATCCTTTTCTATTTCTTCCTCCAAAACGTCCTTTATTTCGGTTTGATTGCTGTTTTCTTCAATCCCTGTTGAGATAATGCTCTTGTTTTCATGTTCACTAGTTTTTTGATTCCTTTCTCCCAGCATTTCTTCCACACTTCCATTGTCTAACATCCTGTCCGCTTTTTCTTCACGATAGTTTGCTCGTCGCAGATCCTCAAATTGGTTTTTGGTGATGCCTTTGAGCTGCTCTTGATCTTCCCTCTGTTCAGAACCATGTCCAGCAATTACTCCAGTTTTTTCACTTTCAGTTCTAGTAGTGTGTTCACATGCTGTGTTTCTCTTCCTCTTTTTGAGCAGAACAAAAGCATTTTTGTGATTGCCCCATTCCAAGGTAGGCCACTTATTCGTTCCTCTTGCCATTCTTTCTTTTCTTTTCTTCTCCCAGTTGGAGAGGCTATTGCTCACTTCTTCCTCAACTATTACTTCAAAACACTCAGCCTCTGTTTCAATTTTGATAGCTTCTTTGATCACTCATTGTGATGCGGTCAGCACTTGTATCCTCCCATATCGCATTTCGTTCCGATTTTTAGTATTCTCATTTATATGCAAGAGAGAGTCTAGTTGTGCTCCTACTTCTTCGAAGAATGCTTCATACCAACAGTACAAGGAAGTTCCCCGTATCCTCACTCATGCTGGACGCACCAGTTTTCCTTCGATTATCTTCCATGGGCACAGATTATACATACAAATCAGTCCAGGGGTAGAGGCATCTTGCAACTGTCGCATCTGATGCTCTATTGAGCTCAATTTTAGTAGAACCGCTCCTCCCTCTAGGCGAACTGCACTGGCTCCTTCGTATCCATGCTTTCATAACTAGGTATTAACCATGTCCTGATCAAGGATGGGCAACGGAGTACAGACCAAGCAGCTATCTAGCCATGCCACAACACCTTATTGTGGTTTGAATCTCCTACTTTTGGTGGCCATTTGCTGTCTCTCTCGTGCCTCCAGTGTAGGAACAAATTCAAATCCATTTCCTACGTAAGTGTTGATTTCAACTCTAATTTTGCTCTATTTTGATCGATCCACCTCCTTCACCACATTTGCACCCTGTACTTGGCTATCTCACTATGTTGACAAATAGCTGACAAGTTCCAACTCACTTCCCGTTGAACTTCATCACCAGATCAGTCAAGTTCGTATTCTTGGCAAAGCGGATGAACCCCAACCGCTTTTCCTTAAATACCATCGTTGAAGGTGCATGACCGTTAATAACAGTTCCATGGTCGTCGAACCATTTCCAGATATCTGCATCAGACCATGCTGGCAGAAAATTAGAGATATATAGGGATACTGAATTCTTACGGATTCTCTGAATGTATGTCGAGAGTTGGCAGGGTTCCCTCACCGACTCACTGTCCCCTTACAATTGCTGGATTTTCTTCACTGGGCTGACTTTCTTTGAGCTTCCCATCATGGGATTCAGGAAAGTTTGGGAAGATGTGTAGTGAATATGGAAAAGTGTGGGGTGTTTACATAGCAAACAAGTTGGGCAAAAATGGCAACCAACCGATTCGGATTTGCACGATACAAACAAATAGCTGCACCTGAGAAGTTTGCAGCTCTGATAAATGGGAAAAAATTGAAAGGCTATTCATTGGAAGTAAATGTTGCAAAATTTCAGCCACAAGGACACACGCCAAAGTGAATATACATCCTGAAGGAGAAGGACAAATCCAAAAGCACAAAATAGAATCCAAGTGAACTTATCGAATCTAAGGATTAAGGTATGAGATGGGTTGGACGGCAGCTTGGTAAGGTCCAACAGATTCAAAATGAAACAGACCTGAATCAGGAACTACGATGGTGCAGCATGTTGATCGAAACCAGCGCTAGAAAATCATAAGATTAAATTTCGACGGGGAATGGTATGATCTTGCTATCCAAGAAGAAGAACAAGAGATGATGTTTTATGATTTGCCGTAGACAGCCATACAACCTCACACATCCAATCAAGCGGCAGAAATGCCATCTCTTATTTTTCGGAAAACCGACGACCATCTACCATTGCCGGAGAGGAGATCAGGCCAACCAATGGACCTAAATGCTAGTGCATTGAATAGGGAAAATGTTACATCCCGAGGAGAACAAGTGGGAGGTTTAAACAGGATGACAATTAATTCTCCAGCGAAAATTTCTGGGAATGCCTATAAATGAAGAGAATAATCTGTTGTAGGCAATAAATGAGGCTATGGGAGCCACAAATAATTCGGAATGCAGTGGGACAAATAGACTAACTGGGCCAGAGGCAGACTCGATCCAACTGAACAATACAGAGAGCCAAAGAATAACAAATGGAAGGACAAGAAAAACATTCAGCAAGTCGTTTATTCAAGAAGGGGAGATGGACCTGAGGAACATTGGTCAGTCAATGTTTGTGAATATGATCCCAAAATCCGCAGAAACTCCGTGGCCAACGGAACTATATTCGATATTAAAACTCATGGGAATCATTGGCACGAAGGAAAGTAGAAGAAGGAAAGTGGAGTGGTTGAAACTTACAAGAATACCGCATCAAATAAACTCACAAGGCGACGGAAGGAATGGGAAGATGATATGGAAGTTAACTCAAGGACATCTACTAAAGATACACAGATATCTAAACTCAGTTTAGAACCTATTACAGTAGTCGAAGTGCACCAACCAAGTAGTAATATGGAGAATCTATCGCAGGAAGCAAGAGCTACAATCCTGCTAGGAAAAGAGTTGGGCATAGATATAGAAGACAAGTACATAGAACAACTCAAGGAGATTGAAATACGCGATCAGCAGGCCAATGCAGAATGATGAATGCAAAGAAAACAGATGACACTTATCTTTTTTCAATGAGATTGTTAACCTTTTATGTACGTGGAATAGGTGGAGCAAATAAACATAAGGAGATCAGGGAGGTCATATCCAGACATGATATTCAAATGATAAGTATAGAAGAAACAAAGAAAAACGTCACTGAATCAAAACTTTGTGAGAAGCTATGGAATACAGGGCAGGTAGATTATGCGGAGAATCCCTTGCAAGGTCTTGCATGAGGATTATTAGTGGCCTGGAGGACTGATGCTTTCTACCTAAAGCAGGTTCGGAAAGAGGAAGGCATTCTATTAGTTCCTGGTAAGTGGATAGAAGATGATTTAAGAGTAAATGTCATGAACATTTATTGACCAGGAAATATTGCTGGCAAAAGGAGATTGTGGACTAAAATTCTGCAAAAAATTTAGAACTGACCAGCAGGCTCTATGATGTGTTTGTGGGGGCTTTAATGCAGTAATATCAAGACAAGAGAAGCAAGGAACAACGATAGTTCTAAGGAGTGAAATCAATGAATTCAATGGGTTCTTGAGTGAGACAGAACTTATAGATTTGCCCCTGCAAATCGAGCAGTACACATGGTACCAACCAGGTGGAAGCAGTGGAAGTAGACTGGATCGTTTCTTCATCTCAGAAGGATGGCTACAGAAATGGCCGAATATCACACAGACTTCCTTGGACATGAAATATTCGGATCACTGTCCCATTATCCTAATTCGTGATACTCAAAATTGGGGGCCAAAACCCTTCATGGTAATCAATGCAAGGCTTATGCATGAGGATTTTGATGAATTTGCGAGAGAAACATGGAATAGTTTGGAAGTGGAAGGAACATTAAGCCATGTATTGTTCGAAAAGATGAAAGCAATGAAAGGGAAGTTAACGGAATGGAAACTGAGGTTTTTGGTAATTTGTAAGGAAGAATCAATGCTGCAGTTGAAGATATGAAAGTACTCGACATCAAAATTTAGAGCGGGATAATCACAAAGCAAGATAAATCAGACAGAAAAAAGTAAAGGAAGAATTGATTCATGCACAAAAAATGATGGACTCACTTGGTATGATCACGGGATCTTGATCGTGAGACGGGACCGGAGTAGGGTGGAAGAGCGGCAGCATCAAACTCAAAGACCGAGGAGGTGATACTCCGGTAGCGGTACCGTGTGACGGGGCCGGAGTAGGGTGGAAGAGCAGCAACATCGAACTCAAAGACCGAGGAGGTGATACTCAGGTAGCGATTCTTCATCCGTCGGCCGATTATGCATCTTGTGAGATAGAGATGAGAATGCTTGTATGTGGGAAAGACTCTGATCCCTGTATGCTACGAATTGCAAGAAGAATTAAAAGACAACTTGAAAATAAACTTCATTCATAATTAATCTCCAGTCATACATGTCCTATATTTATAGCTGGTAACAAAAGACTAAACAAGGTAACTACTAACTAATAGAATTCTAACGAAAATAAAAGTCTTGTAACAGCAATCATCCAACCTCAATCCCTTTGCTTCAATCTTCTAGAATATGTGAACTCTTCATTCGTTGATACGGGTAGTATCGTATCAATACCCTCCCCTTGAACAACTCTGTTGTCCTCAACAGGGAATCATGGATCCAAACCCTGAATGTTTGCAACATCCTCTCAAGACGTATCTGCAAATGACAATCCCTGCCAATGAATCAGCAACTGCGGTACTCCATGCATCATGCGTTTGTCTAGAATAGCTTGGGGCAGGGGATGAGCACATCCTTGGTGAACGATGGGAATTTTAGGCTCGAGTGGAGGTGTCCCGCGAAAAGCTCTGAGTTTTGAGACGTGAAAGACAAGATGTAATCTGGATTCGGGAGGAAGAGCTAACTTGTATGCGACTTCCCCAACGCAGTCGACCACCTGAAAAAAGACCATAATAAGCAGGGAAAAGTTTCTTAGTGTGTCAATTTCCCATAGGTGTTTGGCGATACGGTTGAAGCTTAAGCAACACCCAATCATCTATCGCAAATGACACTTCCTTGTGACCAGGGTTATAGCGCTGCTTAAGCCGTTTGTGAGCTTGCAATAACTGGTCTCTAAGGTCAACCAATAACTCATGATGCTGACGAAGCTCTTGATGTGAAGCCTCAATCTTTGCCAATCCAGTCATGTAGTCCAGCAATCTCGGCGGTGGTCTGCCAAATACTGCCTCAAAAGGAGATGTTTGTCGAGATGACTGGTAACTTGTATTATAGCAGTATTCCGTCCAAGCTAAGAAATCTGTCCAACGGTTGGGGTTGTCTCCCGTAAAGCAACGAAGATAGGTTTGTAGAATCTGATTCACAACCTCTGTCTGGCCATCCGTCTGTGGATGGTAGGCAGTCAAAAAATGAAGTGCAGTTCCACTGCGTCGGAACAATTTCTGCCAGAATGCACTTGTAAACGTTGGATCTCTGTCGCACATAATGGTTACCGGGAGGCCGCATAACCGAAATACTTCTTTGAAGAAAACCTGCGCCACTGAAACCGCGGTATAGGGATGTTTTAAGGCCATGAAATGCGCCATCTTCGTGAAGCCATCTACAATGACAAAAATTATGGACTTCCCGTGAGAAAGAGGCAGTCGATCAACGAAGTCCATTGAGATGTCAGCCCATATGTGATTTGGGACCAATAAGGGTTGCAGCAACCCTGTCGGTTGCAAGTGCTCGACTTTGTTTTGTTGACAGACCAAGCAGGAAACCATTCTGTCAGTGATGTGTTTCTTCATATCCTTCTAATAGAAATCGGCGTGCACCCGGAATAGAGTTTTAAGAATACCTTCATGGCCCAGTTCATGAAATGTCGTGACAATTTGGTTTACCAAAGTTGAGTCTGGTGGAATGACCAGTCGATTTTTATACCAAAGGAGTTGATCATGCCACGAGAAAGGTGTGGTCTCTAGAGTGGCTTTATACCGGTCACGGAATGCAAGCAAAGAAGGGTCTTCCTTAATGCTGGAGCATACCATTTCCAGCAAACCGACCTGAGGAAAAGAACATGCCATGAGGAGCATATCGCATTGTTCTTTCCGGGATAAGGCATCTGCCACCATGTTATCTTTGCCTGGTTTATAAATGACCTTGAACTCATAGCCAAGTAGCTTGCTCAACTAGTGCTGCTGCAGTGCGGTGGAGACTTTTTGATCCAACAGATACTCCAGGCAACAAAGGTATTCAAGCCAAGTCGGGGCATTCAACAAGGTGATCTGTGCTCGCCCTACATCTTCATCCTATGCATGGAGAGACTCTCGCAAGCAATTGAAAACTCTGTAGCTCTGGGAGTATGGAAACCACTATGGTTTGGAAGGAACAAACTCCTTCTTTTGCACTTGCTATTCACGGACGACCTGGTTCTGTTTGGAGAGGCCACAGAGGCTCAGGTTGATGTTATGACAAGGATCCTAGAGGATCTCTCAAGTTCTTCTGGACAGATGGTGAATGCACGAAAATTTGTCCTTTTTGATTCCCTCAAAGTCCCTATGCCACAGAAGGAAAGGATAAGCTCTAAATTGGACATCAGACAAGTTGACGACCTTGGGAAATATCTCAGAGTCCCGATTACACATAAGAGAGTCTCAAAAAATACACATGGTGAACTCCTGATCAACCTAAGAAAACGGGTGGAACGCTGGAGTCCGAGAAGAATCTCAATGGCAGGGAGGCTCACCCTCTGCAAATCCTCCCTCTGCAGTATCCCATCCTACCAGATGCAAAGCACAGTTCTCACCAAAGGGCTGTGCAGGGACTTGGACAAAGTTATATGGGAGTTCTTATGGGGCAGCTCGTCGAATGGCAAACGAAGCTCCTCCTTAAACTGGCATGAAGTATGCCAGCCTAAGGACCGCGGGGGACTTGGACTTCGTAAACAACATGATGGAAACCTGGTTTTCTTGCTGAATTTAACTTAGGAGCTTATCTCGGATGTCGATAAACTATGGAAGAGAGCATTCTTCGCCAAATATGGCCTAAATCAACAATCTATTAGGTACACTTCTCCTGCAAAGCCTGACTCGCACCTATTGAATCATATAAAGAGAATGCTCCCGTTCGTGCAGCAAAGCATACGCTGGGTCCTTGGTGATGGAAAGGGAGTCTCCTTCTGGCTTGATCACTGGAACTTCTCTCATCTTCCTCTAATTGACTCTATTATTTGTGATCCTGCTTCTATCGATATAACAGATGTAGTATACAACTTTGTAACCCCTGCAGGTGACTGGGATTGGAATGTCCTTGACCTCCTTTTTCCGAAATTTGTGCTACAAGAAATCCGCTCAATACCAGCCCCTAACCCAAATGCAGGTCTGGACAGAATAGGGTGGAAATGGAGTTCTAAGGGATGCTTCTCAAACGCATCAGCCTATAAAGCTTACTTCTCGAATGACTAGAATCCGCCCAGTTGAGATTGGAAGCTAATCAGGAAATTGCGAGCTGCTGAGAGAATTAAACTGATCCTATGGAAGGTAGCAAGGAACCTTCTATGGACAAAGGCTGAGCAATTTAGGTGCAAACTCATTGAAACCCCTAGCTGTCACCTATGCAGTCAAGATGAAACGATCCTCCATATACTACGTGACTGCTCGAGAAGCAGGCAAATATGGCGCTCAGTGAGCATGTCATTTCCAGACACTTTTTGGACTGAAGCTTCGCCGAGTGAATGGCTATTAATTAACTTGAGTTCCAATTGGTCACAAGGGAGCTCTGGAGGACCAACATTCTTCGCAATAGTGTGCGATATGATTTGCCAGGTAAGAAACAAGGAAATAAATGAACATTATATTGCTAACCATGTTTGTGTATTTGCAGAAATTCAAGCAGCCTCAAAAGTACATACACAAGTTTTCAGCAAACAAGCAGCTACGACAGGTCCCTATACCACTCCCATTGCGGGCTCCAGGACAGATCCAGAAGGTGAACAACATCCCCATGGAGGAGGTGCAGGATCGTCTGCTGTGGTCATGCGCACCTCTATTGCGATGGCGCAGTAAGCTATCACTCAAACAAGGCAGCTGCAGGTGGAATCCTTTATTCTCCATCAGGGGAATGGATCCTGGGATTCTCTAGACACATCGGCATTTGCTCTCCCCTCGAAGCAGAGCTCTGGGCTGTCCTACACAGAATTCAACTAGCTCAAGATCGGGGCCTGCACCAGTTAACACTATACTTGGACTCCTTCGATTATGTCCAGCTACTGTCTGGCCAATATGAGGATTCTGCAGGTATAGCACTGCCAGAGGCAATTTGTCGCTCCATCAAGTCATCAACCACCTGGGGAATCAGACAGATTGATAAGAATTCTAACAGTCGGGCCGACCTTTTGGCAAAGCTGGGATTGGGCTTCAAGCATTCTGACATGGTAACATTCCAGCAGAACCCTTTCTCTCTTGGCACAGGAGGTCTCATTGATTCGGAGTGTACTCTAAGCATCTCTACGAGCCACACTCAGCAGTCCAACTTGAATGCCTTGAACATTCACCTAGATGATACCTTGGTGCACAGCATAGATTGCACAATCATTCGGAGTGCCAATGGATCTTTCTGGCTGAAGCCTGGGGGCCTATCAGCAGGGACATTCGGCCACAACTTTGCTGCCGCCTTGCACCCGCGGGGGGATGAGGCATTTGGCTCCCCTCCCCTGCTCGTGGGGGCGGATGGGGGGTGGGGAGGTAGCAGAGTCCACGCTCCGTTCATCATACAATTGGACGGTTTGGAAGCAACTCCAAGAACTCCAAGAACTTATATTCTAGAACAGAGATCCCTCAAGACTCATGAAATGCGGCTCCTTGGCAGAGATGAAGTCATACATGATCTGCTACCCAGAAGGGTGGACCCTCCGACTCGCAACTAATCGGCCATCTCCTTAGACCTTACTTATGTTTGGTGATTCTTGAAATCACTTCCCTTGTAACAAAAAAAAGCAAAAGCTTAGATTCCAAAATGAAGAGTATACCTTGTCAATGCAAACTTTCTTCGTGTATACATGTTTTTCGCTTAAACTATAACTAGAAATTGCTAAAGCACGAGTTCGAAATGAAAATAGTGTAACGATATACATTTAACTAAATGTATAAAGGTATAGACGAATAATATGAAATAAAATACTTTCAAATAAAATCATATACCCAATATATCAAATGGTAAAAACAGAAATAAATGACCTAGAAGACATAAACATTAAATTATATCGGGGAGGCTATATGTGTCTTCCCAAATACCCTTATAATTACCCATCATCCTCACCTTTCCATAAGGGCTATTTCAACCGTTTAGATTTATTATTTAAAAATACTCACGTGACAACAAAATTTCTCTCCTTTTGTTCGTTTTGTGCCAAAATCTCCTTCCATTCATTTTCAGCTGCTGACCCTTTCTGATCCTTCATCAGTTTTCTTATTTCTATGTAAATCCAATCGCTCGATTTCGCAATTGTAACGGTATTCTCCTCCCTCGTTAATTTGTGTAAATTTCTCTGGATTCATCAGACCTGATTCATCAGACTTTGGAATGTAATTTGTGTAATTTGTGTAAATTTCTCTGGATTCATCAGACCTAATATGTCATCAAAAAACACCAATACAAACTTCCGGAGATATTTTTCAAAAACCTGATTCATCAGACTTTGGAATGTAGATGGTGCATTGCACAAGCCAAATGGCATGACCATAAATTCAAATTGTCCATGATGGGTTATGAAACTAGTCTTGTAAATGTCAGACTCTACCATCCGGATTTGGAAATAGCCTGACTTGAGATCCAATTTGCTAAAACAGATTGCCCCATATAACTCATCTAATAACTCATCCATAATAGGAATGGGAAACTTGTTTTTCACTGTCAAGGAGTTGATGTACCTGTAGTCAACACACATCCTCCAAACACCATCCTTCAAACACCATCCTTCTTCTTTACTAGAATCACAGGTGAAGCATAAGGGCTTTGACTCTTCCTTATCAATCCACAATTCAGCAGCTCCGCCACAATCTTTTCTATCTCATCCTTCTGGTAATATGGAGCCCGGTAAGGGACCTGCTTCTTAGGAATCGCCCCTGGAATTAGTATTATACTGTGCTCTACTCCTCTTACTGGGGGTAATCCATTCGCCTCCTGAAATACATCGTCAAATTCAGTTAGTAAGTTTTTTATTTTAGCTTCATATTCACCTTTACCCGGATTAGGAGTGGTTTCCTTTATAGCAACTCCATCCATTTCCTGTATAGAGTAGAGTTTCCCTACAGCAGCAGTTGCTCCTCCCAACAACATCTTTGTCATCTTTCTGGCCGATATCATCTTGAATTCATCTTTATTTTTGATAGCTTGAATATGCATAGGTTTTCCAGCATAATGCAGGGTTACCACCATGTCTCGGTAGCAATAGGAAACTGGATCAAATCCTCTAAGCCACTCTCCTCCCAAGATTAAATCATAGCTTCCCAATGTGATAATCCTGGGGCTACATTGGAACTCCATGTCTTGCATCTTCCAAGTAAAATTGTGGCATCTGGTGTTGCTGATACTTCTCACCCCATTAGCTACTTCAATAGACATCGGTTTGACATACTCCAGCCTCAGGTGCATCTTATCAGAAAATTTCTGATCCAAAAAACAGTGTGAGTTGCCTCCATCAATAAGTATATGAATTGGTTCACCTCTGTAAGTGCCTGTCACCCTATAGGTATTCAATCCAGAACTGCCAGCCAGGGCATTGATAGACAAGTTTCCTTTCTCTTCTTCAATTTCTGGAATGGACTCCTCCTCAGTTCCTTCGTCAAACACTCCTTCCACAGGTTCAAGAATATTCTCAGACTCTGCCTGTATGGAATAAACCTTGGTATTGCACTGGTGACCGGGAGCAAATGGTTTGCCACACTTGAAACACAACTTCTTTTCTATTCTGTCCTTTACTTCAGCATCAGACAGGACCTTCCTTTTAAACTGGGGATTCTGAGCCTTGGGTTTAGAGAATGATTGGTCCCCAGAAAAAAACTTAGCTCCCTGCTTAGAACCCATTTTAAGTAGTGCCCCTGTGGTAATTTTACTAATCAAGGAATTGACCGTAAACTCTTGCTGTTTAGCAATGCTTATAGAAGCCCTCAAGGTCCTTGGTTCCCTAGATTGAACTGTTACACGCAACTCCGATTACAAACTTCCCACAAACTTCTCCAGGTAGAAATTTTCCTTGAATTCTGGATAGGATACCATTACTGAAGAAGCTAGGGAATCAAACCTTTTCAGCAGCTCTTCTAACGACTCCTGACCTCCTTGTTTCAAGCACATAAAAGCATCCAATATATTACTGGCATTGCTTAACTCAAATCTATTAATCACTGCCTCTACAAAGTCCTTCCAATCAGTTGGCCTACAGTACTTTAAACTTCTAAACCAAATATCAGCATCTCCTTCCAAATAGACCCGAATGAAGGCTAATCTTTCATGGTACTTGATTCCAGAATAGATACTAAAGTACTTTTCACACATTTCAATCCACGAACGCGGATTTTCGCCATTAAATCTAGGCAGCTCAGCATAGGGCATCTTACCTTTTCTCCACCTTCCTACTTCATCAAAACCATAATCTTCCTCATACCTCTCCTCTATAATGTCGCGCTCTCTAGTAGGACCCTGCTGATCCTTGGGTCCCGTAGCTTTGTCAAGCTTGCCGGGGGGTCTCCCAGGATAGAGGGTTGAGATGGATTCTGCTTTTGCATCCATTCCATGAATGTATTCATTTGCATCTGCGCAGTTGCTTGAGCAGCTTGCAAGGCAGCAAGGTTATCTGTGACTCGTGGCAACTGATTCTTAATTTCCTCCAAATCTGTAATAGAAATGAAGAATTTTGGGAGGGTAAGATCAGACGAAATGGGAGAAATGGAGATGAAGCTTCGAGAGAGAGAAGAGTGAACAGGGGAAAGATATTTCAGACTGGTTTTCCAAAAACTAATTCATTCAATACCAACCATTCATTTTAATACAACTACAATACATTCAAACTCGCGTCCAAATAAATTGACGCTTTCTTCCAAAATACATGAGCAACATTTAAACCATTTCCCTCCCCAACAGAATAAGTTCCAGATTACTTCAACCATCTTCAATCTGTAACTCTTGCTGACGAACGTCTCCAACCTCTTCTTCTTGACCTCCGACTGGTATTTCCCCATTTCGGTAACGGATTCCTCTGATCCGAATTCCTGGATATGACAAAAAGTCTCTGAAGACTGAATCTAGAAGATGCTGGGGGATCCAAAACCGAGAAGTAGGATAAGGATTTGCACGAGAGTTCTACTTTCTCTGTTCCATTTTGTAAATTACCTGTAGTAACGACTAACGAGAGTCCGTGAGAACATTTTTGTACACCACCACCAAAAAGTGGTGTACAAAACCAATCTTCTGATTGGTTACAATTTTTAGTGGACCCACTAATATTTAACAATTTTGGGTGCACCCATTTATGATTGTACATGGAGAGAGAAACACATGATTAATATTAGTGAGTCCATCCAAAATTGTAACCAATCAGAAGATTGGTTTTGTACACCACTTTTTGGTGGTGGTGTACAAAAATGTTCTCAGAGTCCGTGGGAGAAGATTTTTCAGGATATCAGATTTGATTATAAATCAGACAGACTCTTATCAAAACTGCCCATAGTATGCAGAACTTACCGGCTACACGTTCGGAACTATATATTTACGGTGGCGTTCATGTAACATAACTTTATACATCACTTTTCTATTCTGGCCACTAGGATCATCCGTTGACGGAATTGGGCACATCGTTAGAAACTTTATACATAGAAGATCATATGGTTCATGTTTAGTTCCAGTTCCGACGACTTCGTCGCTGGAAATTTCTAAAACCTCATTTAGGACTACTTAACCCAAGGGAAAATGTGAACCCTCCATTAAACGGTGATAACTCGTCAGAACATCACCAAAACTTGAACATATGATCTTATATGTATAAGGTTTCTAACGATGTTCCAAATTCCGTCAACGGGCGATCCTAATGGCCGGAACATCGTCGGAATATCATAGAAGATCAGGATATTCCGACGACGTTAAACGGTGTTAACGTCGTCGAAACCAAGATCGCCCGTTGATGGAATTAAGCACATCATTAGAATCCTTATACATAGAAGATCATATGTTCAAGTTTTGGTGATATTCCGACGACGTTATCACCGTTTAACGGAGGGTTCACATTTCCCCTTGGGTTAA
>JAOYMZ010037724.1:0-15632 GCA_025802335.1 Pinguicula primuliflora | reverse complement strand
CCATAACCTTATTCGATCACTTTAATTCGACAACCGTTATGAGACAATAAACAATACATAATTATATTACATATATGATCAACGTTGTAATTAAATCCAACTATGTTGAGAATAATCCCAACAAAATTATGTTATTTAAGCTTGTTTGGTCACTCTTAACATCACAGATTTAAGTTAAAAAAAATGCAATCCATTTTGATTTCATATGTAATGTGCAAAAATCACATAAAATGGGACATATTTATCTTCGTGTATGTATGCCATATTAAATGATCATTGGTCCTAATGGAAGTTCGGCTAACTTTGAGCTCTCAAGTCAAGCTCTAATGGATAAGCGCAAAACAAGGAATCCCAATTCATCGTCTTCAACTTTGACCGCACCAATTAACAGTGGAAAAATTTTATGATTCAAAATCTTATAATTAAATTAATGTTATTAGGGCCAGAATTGTTATGCAATACTCAAATGGTTGGCCTAACAAAGATTTTAAGAGTTGTCCTTGAACCTCCCAATACAATACTGAAGAACTATATTATTTGTTTTCCCGTGGGCGTCAACTTTGAAGAAAATAGACTCAACACATGGTCTCTGATTCGGGAAGCATTGATTTAGATATTTTTCTCTTGGTACTTCTGGGTTATGATGGATCATGTCTGATGTTTGATTCAGCTGTGTGTATTTAATGTTATGTAAAAGTTTGAAAGGGGGAATCGAAGAGCGATGATGGTTGTGGAAGATGGTGATACTACTCCTCGGAGCCCAGAAGCGAAACTGGGAATGCAAGTTGAGGAGGATTTGTGGGATGTTCAGGAACCGCAGTTGACACCAACAGAGAAGCTGAATGCTTGTTTTGAGAGTATTCCTGTCTCTGCTTTTCCTCCTACTCCTTCATCAAAGGGTAATTTTTTTCTCATTGTCTCTTGATGTTTTAGTTTGTATTGGAGAAATTTCAGTGTTGTGGCAGGAGATTGAATTTGGTGGGGGTAGTATTTCGAAAAAGGGAGAAACTCATAGTATGGTCAAAACAACGTCGTTTTGGATGTGGGCTCGTGCAAAAGTGTTACACACACATTTATTAGTTGCACCAATCTCATCGTGCCACTTGAGCACTTTATACTATACGTTCTCATCCTATCCTAGTATTTCTCCATTGTCATTCCAATAGTGGGTTTTGTTCTTGATTTACTGTTTTCTTTTGTGACCTTTATACATGGACTTTGATGAATGATACATGTTTGATCCCAATCATCGTACTAAACTGTTGTGTTTCCTAGAATTAACCATTGTTTTCAGAGATTTTTGGGCCTGGTAACTCTGAGAAGACATCTAGTTAAGTCTTTTGTCAGAGGTGCACCTCCTGATTAGTCATAATAGGGTAGTGCATCATATCAAGGAGAGAAATGAAGTTTTGATTTCATAGAAACGAATATTTCCGACCAAGTTGTATGATCAATGCTGTTATAACATTCTACACAGTTGTTGAAATAAGATCAGACTCGAGCCTGGCAGAAGTTGTGAGGTTACTTTGCGCGACACTAGATCCTCAGTGCACCAGTGGTGGATGTCAAAGCTCCTGGAGATGCGACATGGATGGATAGATACCTTGGCATCCTCAAATTTGCTGGCATTGTCGTATGGATTCTACATCAGGTTCGTGTTGCAACACGAAATCTTGAGCTAAGAAGCATGGATAGGAATCAAGCGCTAGACGGATCCTGGATAGCGAGTGGCCGCTTAGCGCCTAGGCGGTCTAGACACCTGCCTAAGCAGGCTTACAAGTGGCCTAGGTGGAAATTCGGGGAAGACGGGGCGCGACATCCTACCGCCTAGGCAGCGCCTAAGCAGTCCAGACGATCGGCTTCTCGAACATAAGTGCACACACTTAGACTACTCTTGACATGTTTTGTATTCTGGTGCAGTCTGAAAAGATGGAAGGTGGCATCTCTGCAATAGATATGGCCCTGAGTGGTTCTGTTTCGGCAGCAACACCTGGCATGTCTTCACCATGATTCAAAAGAATTCATCCAGATTCTCCAACTGCTACCTGTGGCAACTTCTTCGAGACTCTTCTTCTGACCTCTACAAGAGTCAAGAACACAAAGGTACTAACTAATATGAACCAGTAAAAAAAATCATATTTTTCTCTTGGTGGACTACATGAATCTTTCTGCTTCCACCTCATCGATGATGGGCGTAACAATCAGGTTGTAGACATATCTGGATCCTTCCGCTGGGCACCGTTTATCGCGTTGCAGAAAGCCAACTCCTTCTTGACAATGCTCCTGCTGCTGTCAAGATACAGAATGAAGAGCCTCCCTGTGGTGGATTTAGGTGAAACAAGGATCGACTGTGTCATCACTCAGAGTGCTGTGATTTTTTCATACAATGGAAGCCTAAGCCGTACCGAGATTCGAATCCCCACACACATTCATATCACTAGGCTTAGGCTATTGTGCTTGCAATGCTCAGGTGTACGAGGACGAGCCAGTTCTTCAAGCGTTTAAACTGATGAGACAGAAAGGAGTAGGTGGGGTTCCCGTGATTGCAAGGGGTGGAAATAAAGCCGTAGGCAATATAAGCATCAGAGACATACAGTTCCTTCTCATGTCACCAGAAATCTACAAGGATTACAGGTTTGCAGCTGTACAAACTTCACTTCTTCTTCTTCCCAACATCCGCTGTTTGTCACTACTACCCTTTTTCACTCACTTCTTTTCACTGATCCATCACTACCAAGAACTTCCTAACTGCTGTGAGAAAGCATCTGGATGAGGATCATCTGAACAAATCCCCTATGCTGTGTGGAATGATCACATGCCAGAGGAACGATACACTGAAAGAAGTCATCCTGAAGCTGGACTCTATGGTGATCCACCGGATCTACGTGGTGGACGAAGATGGAAATCTGGAAGGTGTGATCACGCAGAGAGACATCATCTCCGGGCTGGTGCACGAGCCTCGTGGATACTTCAGAGATTTCTTCGATGGCGTCCTGCCACTTCCTGCAAATAGCAGAGTCTGAATTATGGAGTTTGTTCAAGGTGGAGAGCTTCCTGTTACGAAAATTTTCTAATCCGGGACGTTATATCTAGTACAAGTTCCCTTATGTTCCTCTGCGAGTGCGTATGCATGCTTGCTTGTTTGTAAAAAATTGTGGATGACAATTCATTCATATAAAGCCGCAAAGTTCAACATACTCCACGTGAATGATACAAAACAGGAAATTCATGTATGCAATGACTGTACAAATTTTCTTTGTTTCACAACAACAGGAGCCTCATCAGCAACTAATCTTCTATTTCCATCATGCTAAAGGCGGATGGAGAAGCTTTACTTGATGAGGGAGTTGGAAATCTTTTCCTTCATTGATCTTCCCATGAGCTCAAAGTGGTTGTATCGTAATAACAACTCCATTTTATGTGAGCTCGGAGGTCATAGGAATCTGTCAAAGAGTAATGGTGAAAATTAGAATACTTTCAGTACAATCAACACAGTACACTTATATAAACATTCCTCAAACCCAACCCTGAACTGACAAATTCTTCAGGAGGATCTTTATCAGGAGCAGATATATGTATTAAGAACCTCGGCAGTATTAGATCCCACAAAGTTTAACTGATGCAAATGAGTGGAGACTCAAGCAGCACAGCATTTCCAAATTATACGATGCTGTGTCAAACAACGAAAATAGCAAAACACATGATGCAACAAATAACGCTACTACTACTACTTATAGACAACATGAAAATGTGCCTCCCTCAACAGAAACAGGCCGGAATGAGATTAGCTAACGGAACAGTAGATAGTAGACAGACATGGACCAAACATAGAGGATTAAATGAAATATTAGAAGAAAAAAAATAGATGATTTTCATAAACATACTGACGTGAGAAAGAAATAGAAAGAGAAAAGAAATGAGCATTGCCAATGGGATTAACATGTGGCCTCAACAGATGGATGCCAAAGGAAACCTGGCATGAGGATTGGGCGGCTTGGGAGCTAGGCGACCCAAAAATGTTCCACAACTCTGCCCAAGGCTTTCTCAAACACTCCAATTTACCCATTAGAAATTGAACTAGCACATAAATCACAGATAAGAATTCCACAAACTAGTAATTGCAGGCAATCAAATCCAGCCACAGACTGGGAGATCCAAGTTGGAAAATGTTCTTAAACACAAACATCAATGTTTAACAGAATCATACAGTATACGCCAATAAGAGTTAACACATTAGCCGTAATATCAATAACAGACAAGGATCATTCACACTATAGTTCCGGTATTCCAGTCAAACCGTAAGTCTGACTAATGATTAAGACATGAAGCATATTCAGAATCATCCTTAATATCCCTTGCAATTGCAAATTTATTACAAGATACAACATATGTGAATGGGCGTGAATATCATCACAAAACTTGGTGCTACAACACATCCGACCCAACAAAAATGTACATCGCCGACCTAAACGTCAAAGTCAGAGGAATCCTCATTGATACCAGAAAGCATACCTGTAAGAAGTCCATTAGATTTATGTACTTTTTCTTCGCACGTGGTGTACAGTACGTGGTGTTCCTTCAAAGAGATCCAACAAATAATTCTCTAAATCCTCTGGAGGATATTTTATATATCTTCCAGCATGTCTGCTACTTTCTAGGTGGCTCCGAAATCTCCCCCAGAATGCGCGGTAAGCTGGGATCACTGTTTCAGAAATGGATAATCTAAGTTCCTCGCGAAGTTGAGAATCTGGGACCTTCCAAGCCGTTTGAATACTATATATGTCTTCAAAACAAGCATTGAAATTCTTAAATCTCTCCTTCAGAGCTACCTTCGACGCATTACTTGAGCTCCCACCAATCCCTTCATCCTTCAAACAAGATAAGGCCTTGCTCCAGGCAGCTCTAAGGTATTTTGTAGCATACTGTCGGACCAGCCCCCGCCGCCTCTTAATCCACTCATCACCCAAAAGGTTTCGGAGCTCAGAATCTTTCACTTTCTGTACAATATAGAGTATATTGTTCATTAAAAATATGTACAGCAATGCAGCAGCATCATACATTGTGGATTTCTCCTCAATATTCGACTCCAACGACGTAATTAATGATAGCATCCTCCGAGCAACAGGGGACGCACAATCTACCCCAGAACCATGGCTACTCTCCAGCTGTGGTTGGCTCGAGTCAGTTTCCACTTTTTCCAGAATTAAATTGAGAGTATCACTTGAATCCACAAGCAATTTCAAGTAATTCATCACATAGCGAACAAGTGGGTGGATCTCACCATTCTCCGGCTTTCTTGAAGCTTCCCCTTTCACTTTATTCTCAAATTCAACCAAAGTTCCAATAGCAGCCTCTGCCAACCCATCCAATACCCCTTTGGCTTCACTACATACCATATCACCAGCATCTTCGTCCATGAAAAGTGACTGTAGACTAGGCAAAGCCTGAGATAATGCATCATACATATAGATTATCTTAAACAATTTTTCCACAGATCTTTTCCCAATTGCTACTGCCTCACCAAAGTTCAGTAGCTGCCTCACGCAACCTTTAGCTGTCTCTAGAAAGCAGACTTCCTTAATTAAATCACACCCATCAAAAATCCGTTCGCACAAATATTTCTCGCTGGGCAAAATATCTCGAACAACCACTTTGACAGCATGAATCCATTTCCTCATCTTGTCATCCAATGACTCCCATTCAAGCTTCTGAACCTCATCTATGCTCAATTTCTCTACTCCAATAATTGACATGCACTCATCCAGAACATCACGCCGCACGCTACAATACGCCTGGCAGCATTCCTTTTCATACCCCGAATGGATCATCCGCTCAGCAATCTCACAGAGATCATTCACAGCATCCGGGTTGATCAACTCAAGTGACAGCTCATCCCACCCAAAGCTCATCCCGCTACCATTCCCGCGACTCCGCCGGCTGTACCTCGCGCTGCTCACATCTTCCGGACTCGCATCCGAAGCAAAATAGTCGCTCCCAACACTCGGAATGTTGGACGAAGAACCGGATGAGCGGTGTAGCCGGTCTGGGTCCAGCGGTATAGTGTTCCGTATGATGACATGCCGGAATTCATCCTCCAATCTTCCCATAGCGAGTTGCAGCGCGTTGTCCGCCCGTTCCAGCGCTTCGCTTCCGGCATCCTCCCCATCGTGAGAGGAAGTGAGGTTCAATTCCTCCGTGAATTGTATGATTTCATCAACAGCAGCCAAGTAATCACTGCTGATCGAAGACGAATCCGGTTCGTTGAGAATAATCCTCTCCGCGGTT
The DNA here is from genome assembly GCA_025802335.1 of Pinguicula primuliflora. Classification (NCBI taxonomy): domain Eukaryota; kingdom Viridiplantae; phylum Streptophyta; class Magnoliopsida; order Lamiales; family Lentibulariaceae; genus Pinguicula; species Pinguicula primuliflora. Next base: position 9,347 of record JAOYMZ010037724.1, on the reverse strand, counting down.
TCGAATCTTGGATCCAGATCACACGCCCGGTCGTCCCCGTCGGCGGTTGCAGCCGAGTGATTCTCATCGGGTGAGACGAACGATGATAGGGTTGATAGCCGGTTATCGAAAGCGGACAGAATCATGAGCATGTCTTCGGCGTCTGAAGTGTTCCCGAGAGACTGCACGATCCGCTGCGCCGTAGCGAGGACCTTGTCCTCTCCTCCTTGTATCGCCGCCGCCATCGCCGGTGTTGAGTTGTGAGCGTCCGCTGATAAATTAGGGCTTTGTAGGCAATGGGGTTTCCGTTCTGCGTCTCTATTTGAAGTGGAAACGTCTTGCTTGAGAATCCATTGGTTTTGGTGTAGTGTTGGTGATTGGACTGAAAGTGAAAAGAGAACCCGGGCTCGAGCAGTGGGCACCGTCGGAATCGACAGAACAAAAGGAAATTCAAGTAATATGAATGATCTGAATATGGTTGGAATTGGAAAATTCGCGTTCCCTTAAATAACACTAGTGCTACAATTCATGTTGCCATGTAAAACGACAATGTTTGGTTGTCCATTTCATACCGTAAAATATATATTAGTCATACAAAAAATTTATTTGAAGTGAACACTTGTTATTTTTTTTGTTCCTGAAAGAACTAATTTGTCTAGCCATGGCAGGTGCGGGAGAACGAAAGATAAAAGTATATCACACTCATTTCTTAAGTGCAAAAGCTATAGAGTTATTAATCTAACATATCAAAAAATCCGTAAGCAATGCCAAATATGCTTATTTTATGCCAAATATGCTTTTTTTATGTCAAATATGTTAATAGACACTTCACATTGTCTAAAATAAATTAACATGTTTCAAGACAAATAAACTCATCATAGACTGCAAGTACAATGTTCATGACATCCTCCTGAATTGTATAATTTTCTATTTCCATCTCAACACTAAAAGATAAGGCTTCATGCAGCGCGAAAAACTTAGCACTATTCCGGTCACCTGGATCTATTTGATGAAAAGTGATATTGAAGTTTTTACTTGTTTTAAGGATTTTCACAGGAATATTCAAACTCAATTTGGTGCAGTCATAAAAGTGTTGCGCTCTGATAATGGTAACGAGTATACCAATCTTGCATTTGATGAGTATATGTCCTCTCGCGGTATCATTCATCAGACTACATGCCCATACACATCAGAACAGAATAGGGTGGCTGAACGGAAGAACCGACATCTTCTTGAAGTTGCCCGGAGCATGATGATTTTGATGAATGTTCCCAAGTACTTATGGGGATAAGCTGTTTTGACTACTGCCCGGTTGATTAACTGGATGCCTTCTCGTGTGTTAGACTGGAAGTCTCCCTTTGAGGTGCTAATTGGTCAAAGGGGAGACCTCCTTCCATTGCAGATTTTTGGTTGTGTTTGTTTTGTGCAGGATCGTCGCCCCTCTGTTGGTAAGTTGGATTTTCGGGCACTAAAATGTGTATTTGTGGGATATGTTGTGACTCAAAATGAATATACGTGTTGGAGTCCTATCGAGAGACGACTATTTCTGAGTATGGACGTTACATTTCGGGAGCATGAGTTTTATTGTACTGAGATTGCTTCTCCTTTTTGTGAGTTATCGGATATGTGTAGAGTGGAGAATGGTATTGAAGATGGAGGTTTGAGTAGTAGAACTGGGTCTGGGAGTGTTGCAGGTCTTATCCCATGTCCTATTGTGCTGCTTGGAATTGATGAACCTGAGAGCTCACATGAGATTGGTGATACTCATGTCTAGGAGAAGGATACAGTATTGGTTCGAGATCTATCTGCCAGTTCTCCCTCACCCGTCCCTTCCCCGGAGATGCTTATCTTGGATGTTGGTCTTGATCCTGCAGGTGATATAGTTTCTCTTTCTTCTGCTCCTACCCCTGTTGCAGTACGGAGATCCTCCCATATTAATGCAGGGGTTCCTCCTGATAGATATGGTTATGATATTGATGATTATGTGTCATATTCTAATTTGTCACCTGCACATGAGGCGTTCATTACATCATTGGACAAAGTCTCTATTCCTAACTCATGACAGGTTGCAAAGACTGATCCAAAATGGAAGACATCGATGTTTAAAAAACTTGAAACTCTTAAGAAGAACGAGACTTGGGAATTGTTGGTACTATAACCAGGGAAGAAAGCTGTTCAACGCAAGTGGGTCTACACCCTGAAGTAGAATCCAGAGGGATGTATTGAACGCTACAAGACACGATTGGTGGCAAAGGAACACAGTCAGACATACGGCATAGACTATGATGAGACATTTGCACCCGTGGAAAAGATGAGCACTGTGAGGATACTTGTCTCCCTTGCAGTTAATGGAAGATGAAAGTTGCACCAGCATGATGTGAAGAATGCATTTCTTCATGGCGATTTACTTGAGGAGGTGTACATGGAGATACCTCATGGGTTTGAGACCAAGGACAAAGTGGGTAAGGTACTTCGACTCAAGAAATCTCTCTATGGACTTAAACAATCTCCCCGAGCATGGTTCGATAGATTTCGAAGAGCGATGATTGACATGGACTATCGGCAGGTTAATGTCGATCATACATTATTTTTCAAGTGTCATAAGGGTCATATCATCATTCCAACAGTATATGTGGGTGATATGATCATCACTGAAATGATGATAGTGAGATTGCTCAGCTAAAGGAGAAGTTGGGAAGAGAGTTTAAGATAAAGAATTTAAGACCACTTTACTATTTGCTTGAGATTGAGATAGTACATGGGGTGGACGAGACAATTCTGTCACAAAGGAAGTACACATTAGACCTCCTCACTGATATTGGGATGTAAGCCAGCAGTCACACCTATTGACCAGATGGTCAAATTAAGAGCAGATGGGGGAGACCCGATCGCTCTAGAGAGTTATCATAGATTGGTGGGCAGATTGATTTATCTGACTCACACCCGACCTGACATATCATTTGTTGTGAGTGTTGTGAGTCGTATATGCATGATCTTAGGAAGGATCACATGGATGTTGTATACCATATTCTGAGATAACTGAAGATTGCACCTGGCAAGGGACTAATCTTCAGGAAGAGTGGTCATTTAGACATTGAGGGATTCTGTGATACTGATTGGGCGAGTTGTGCTGATGATAGGAGATCGACCTCAGGATATTGCATGTTTGTTGGAGGCAATCTGGTCTCATGGAAGAGTAATGAACAACAAGTAGTTGCAAGATCGACAGCTGAGGCAGAGTATTGAGCGATGACTTTGGGAGTTGATGAGATGTTATGGCTGAAGCTGTTGTTGTCAAAGCTCAAGTTGGAGTAAGGGACCAAGATGAAGTTATGGTGTGACGGCCAGGCTGTAATTAGTATCGCCAACAATCCTGTTCAACACGATAGAACCAAACATGTGGCGATCAACGGGGTCTTCATCAAAGAGAAGTTGGATAGTAGATTGTTGGAGTTGAGACATGGGGTCTCAAAGGAGCAAGTACTTGACTGTCTTACTAGAGCACTTAGCTCTATTGATTTGTTCAGTTTTTTTAACAAGATGGACTTATTTGATATCTCCCGTCCATCTTGAAGGGGAGTGTTGATAGATTAGTAAAGATATTTAAGTCATTTTCCTACTATCATGAATAAAAGAATTACTTTTGCCCAATTAACATTTGAACACTTTACTTATCCGAACAAAAAAAACATTTGAACACTTTAATATTGTATTTTTACAAGATTTTCGTTAAGAAAACACTTTTTAAAAATAATAATTCTCAGGAAAAAAGTATCTGACGAAGCAGCACCTTTGTACAATTAATTAACATGCCAATCCAACATAATATAATGTTATCAAATCCGTAAATTAAATAGCGAACTTTGGATCGATATATTTAATTATTTAAACAAAATCCAGCATATAATGTTGACCGTATATTGCATAACAAGATGTTTCTAATATGAACGGATCATTTTCATTTCTGAATATAATAATATTAGGATTTTTTTGGGGAAAAAGCCAGATTGGACGTTGTGAAAGAAATTGTTGACCGTGAAATCTGAGTTGACTTCACCTTTAACAAAATTGGTGATGGTTTGGGTACATAATTACGTATACCAATTTTGAAATTCTCGCATTGAAATGATATCGGAATCAGTTATGAATTTCGATTTCGACAGTTTCGCCACCCAAAAAAATAAAACCGTATTTTTTGTGGTTGTTAAAATTAAAATCCTATTAAATATATATTTTAATAGCAACAAACTTAATCCTAACCTTAAACATATGTTATGAAGATCAAAATAAAAGTTTAGCAACGATTGCTAAATATATTCAACGCGAAAATTCCAAAATTAATCTTACTTTTTTAATTCCATAATCAAAAGATCTCTATATTATAAAATTAGTCTAAAAAATTGAATACTTATCCCTTTCCAAAAAAAAATTATATTTTATATGTACTGGTCACCCCTCGGCCCTTGCACGAACGATGGGAAAGCTAATTTCAAATCACTAGTCTCGAATATTCACCAAAAAAGAAAAAAAATAGTCTGGAATATATATTTTTCAATCGGGATAGAGCAAATATCTAATCGAAAATATATAAAAAAAAAAGTCCAGAAAGCTAGAGGAGAGCCCCTATCTGTATCTGGGCCCCGTCCTCTTCAAGCCTCTGCTAGCTCCACCGCTTTCATATCTAATATCTTCACCTCTGATCCATATGATATGCAGAGAGTGTCATTTATGATGGAAACGATAAGAACGAAGAACAAGAATCAGGAAACTATCCTACTTCAAGGCCGGGGCATACAACAGGCAACGAGAAGCATAGTATCAATAACATTGTTTGAGAAATCACTCGGCATTCCCTCGGGAGTCACGATACGCCTAGCGTCTATGTGGCCTATACGGCCTAAGCGTCCCAAAGGGCAAACACTCTGTGCTTAGGCGGCATTCCCCCTTCTCCAACATAGAACAATAATCGTTTAGGTGACCGCTTTCTCCCATGGATATGAATAATGATACTAAATCAACAAAAACAACACATGTAACATCTGGCATCATCAGCTATATCATTGCATTGCAGGTGCATTTAGTAAGAATGAGACATCAGAGAAGGGGGGTCCTCAAATGCAGTATGAGGATTGTTGACAGGTGAATGAGATGTCATGACAATCCCATGTTTAGGGTAGGTTGAGCGAACACAGATGACCTGGAATGGCTCTTATATCGACAGATTCAGACTGATCCCAAAGCCCTAACTCGATGGGATAATCTGGATCATAGAAATGTATACAAGGCAAAAGTACTTGAGTGAATTCATTGCAGAACCTGCACAAATTCTGTGATGATGGGAAGAGCGATACTATGGCACTTTCAACATCAATTAAACAAACCGCATTCAATGTTGTTTTATAGTCAAGATCAAGACATGCCTAAACTCATGGAATGAGTATGGCTACATCGTGTACACTACAGATCCAGATAACCAAACCAAACCAAACCAAACATACCCAGTAAATCCCGTAGGCAGGGTCCGGGGAGGGTAGGATGTATTGAGATTGTTTCCGTGGAGATCCAGATAACAATCCATAAAAATGGTTCAAGTCATGCATCACGGTCACCAGTGCATTCTGAGGAATGGCCTCCCTTTACATTAGGTAGGTGTATTCACCATGGATACAATTGGATAACTGGCATATAATAGGATTTTATCAGCAACAATTACTTTAACGGCGGGGACTGGGTAATCTAACGTGTTATAGAATGCGATTTTAACAACAAATATAAGCAGGAAACGTGATTATCTAGAAACAAATTACAAATGAGAACTTTAAGTCCCTAACAAGGTAGTTGCATGGTGCTGGGTGCATGTACAAGTAGAAGTTGATGGAAGTTCCACACATTTGCAGGTACTCGAAATTATTAACTGGAGATTGCATAGGTATTGCTAGTCATTTAGCGGTTATATAAATGCATGCACACAATTATTGGAATAACATAGATTCAAGGATTCATTAATAAAAAAAAGCAAAAGAGGATATAGAGAAATAATATGAATGCAAGAACAGAAATTGGCATGTTCCTTGTCAGTTCCAGATGATCCAAAAATGGGAAAGAGAGGAAACGGGAACAGGAGACTGTAGTTCACCTTTCTCATGCGGCTATCTGGAGCCTAGACAACGTTAGAAGTATAAATATTTACCCATCAGGATTTTAAACCTGACAGAGACCAAAGAATAGAGAGGTATAAAGAGATCCACTTGAAACGAAAAGAAAAAGGAAGGGGAAGCAGAATTATAGCAACTTACTGGTTCGGTCATCTCTTCCTCAATGCAATACATGGACTTCAACATCATGTCCATAGTATTTTTGGCCAATTGAAACTTGACATCCTTGTCTTGTCCAACATCATTTTGAAGCTGAAGAATGTAAAAAAACTGGTATCACTACATTTATGGAACAACCATCAAATAACCAACTAGAAAGTACATTCGAGTTTATAGCTATTACACGCTCTGCTTGATCCACATTTTGATTTGTCTTGTTCGATGCCATTGACTTAAGGCGGGGAAATGCAGGCTAAACAGAAAAAAAGAAGAAGACATAAGTAGAGGTAAACTAATAGAAAGAGAAGAGGCAAGCACTTCAAGAATATAAATGTTTTATCATTAGAATGATTTGCCCAACACTTTGTGCCTGCCATGAATGCAAAATGTGTCACCTGATCTTTTGATTTATCTTCTTGCCACTCCTTTTGGAATTTTTGAAGTAGAAGTGTCAACAACCGTTGTAATTCAGGCAGGACGTCAGCAGGGAACAATTTAGAAAATACATCTTTGCTAACATTGTCAGAAACACACCTCCGCATCAGTATTCGGAGGCATACTAATAGCTGCAGGAACAATTTTATCTTTTGAGCCCGACACAAACAGTTATTTTATTATTGCAATAGAGAAGTATCAGAGATTCATATTCAAACAAAATTTGCAAAGAACTCAAAAGAGGAATAGCATTACAATTAGATTAGCAAGCTGACATAATGCCCCTTCCTGCAGAATCAAACTTAAATAGCTAGAAGACACATAGTGTAGTGTATGATATTGATGGAGCACTCCATCATTGGATTTGGCGAATGATAACACAACTAAACCAAAAAATTATGTCAAGAATCCTTCAAAGACGAACATGGGTTCACAAAAAGATTGAGGTTCTCTTCAGCCAAAACTCATTTTCGTGTCCAGCTGAAAACATCAGTCACTATCTACAAATTACTTTTTCAAGGTCATTTCACTTCCCAAATTTCCTGACCAGGGCTAGCGAAATCCAGTAAAACCAATCAATCTTATAACATAACTTTCCTTTATGCATTTCAGGTTTCTAGCTAATTAGCAGCGGAAATTCTGGGGGGAACAGGAGAAATTTTGGCGAAATTTAGTTAAGTGAAAGAAGGAAAATTGAAACACAGGCCGTTCATATCTGTTTCACTTTAATCTCTTCCTGCAGTTTCTTATCCATGGATGAACTTTGAATTCAATTATTTCAGGATTAATCTTGCCGGTAATCAAATCTTTTGCTCCATTATGCATCTTTGATGATATTTTTGTTTTGAGTCTGAGTTCGATAACTATATAACCTATTGTTGCATCGATTATGTTGATTTCGACTTGCCACTCTTGATATCAAGAAATAAACTAATCTCTGCTTGCCTGAGCAACATATCTTCTGGCAAAAACAGACCCAAGCAAACAGTTCACTACGTACTTCCCCCACTAACAACATCATCCATGATCCCTCTTCTAAAATCTCCGGCAAATTGCCATGAAATTCAAGTCCCAAATCCATACAAGCAACAAGAAATCACCCTGAATTACTCACCGAGTCTAGATCAGAGTCGTTAGGGAGTTGAAGTATATCTCTGAATATTTTCCGGTCGACGTCATCAAGTCCGGTGCGGCGAGTCCGCCATAGGGCTTGGAGTATGTACTCGACCGATTCTTTTGAGTTTGCTCTCAAGAGAAGCGGCAAGTGCACCCATATACTGTGATTTGCATCTCCCATTTCCGTAATGCAATCCAACCACACAGTCCCAACAACTTGATTTTAGCGGATAAATTAAGCTCTTCCAAGTAACGGGAAGACGAATTGGTGAGATAAAAAAATTGCTTAATGCTATATTTACTCACACTTATCCTCTTCTAATTGTGTACACAAATGTACATCTACCATTTTTGAAAAAGATTAAGCTTTAAATATAATCTACCGCTACCGAATTTGGTATTTGATAGAAGAGTTCATATCCTATGATCAGTTTTTTTAATTCGTGTATAATTTTTTTAATTAGACATTCATTTTTGAAATTGGTCGCACCACTCAAAAGTTTATACATTATAGATGAAAACGCCCATTCTTTGGTCCGGTTTCCGGCGACGTTAGGACTACTTAATCCAAGGAGATTTATAATCCTCCGTTAAACGGTGATAACGACATCAGAATATCACCAAAACTTGAACATATACAAATCAATGTATAGGCTTTCCAATGGTGCGACCAATTTCGAAAACGGATGACTAATTGAAAAAATTGTACACGCAAGGAAAAACTGACCATCAGAAAACTGACCATAGGATCTGTTCTGTTTGATAGAATAGGACTCGCGAAAAATTCTCTCTGGCTATTACACTTGCACACAGTAGGTTGTGTGTTGCTCATAAGAGCGACGGCCGGATGGCCGCCGCCTTCGTCCACATTGGCCTCTCCTTATACAGTTCTAGCTCACGGTCTGCAGAGATCGCCAATTAAGGAGCGAGTCGTTCCAATCCCGAAATCCACCACTGCTCGCTCGCAGTCTGAGGAGCTGACTGGAGAGGTCGTCGTTCGGAATCCGGTTGGATCACTGTCTGCTACACTAGATTCTATGCAGCTTCAAGAGTTTCCTCGATTGCAATTTGAGGAGCTGGTTGACCCAATTTCCAAATCTGAAAAACCTAACGCAGTCCCTGATTTTCTCAACGTTGTTCGAAATTCACCTCCTCAGACGGATATTGGTGATCAGAAACGCCAACTGGAGCTTCAAAAACCAATTCCATGTTCTCAATCAACACACCCTAAGGTCAGAAATCAGAGTCTCTTAGCGAACTCAAGGTCTTATTTCTTTACTGATTTTGCGCAATTCTGGACACAAGTTGATATGCTTGAGACATTCTCAGTTTATGGCAGAGTTATTGACCTACATTTGCCTAAGAATCCGGCTAGATATGGTCGTCAGTATGATTTGATGGGAAATTCAACTCTAATAACAAATATAGAGTAATATGCAGCGGACAATAATTTTCCCAACTTGTTAGAATCTGTGAGGAGCAGCAATATCAAATAAATGAAAG
>JAOYMZ010037713.1:0-15635 GCA_025802335.1 Pinguicula primuliflora | reverse complement strand
CCTCTGCTTCTATGTGGGTCTCATTCTTCGCCGCCATCGATCTAGTCTGCACCATAAACAACAAACAAAATTAAAGAGAAAAGAGTTTAGTAAGAGGTCATTTCCCGGATGAATTCCCCCCTAAAATCACACGACCCCAATTTCTCTCAAAATAAGGTTTAGAGTATCGTGAGGGGACGGATTCACTCGCTATTGCCACTATCCTTGCTCCTCGAATTCCGATTCACGTGCAACGAGAACTAGGACACAATGGCTGAATACTAAATACTAGGGAAAAAAAAGATTTTTTCCTTCTTTCTTCTTTTTTTTTCTCCTTTCCTTTTTTTTCCTCCTTCCTTTTTTTTTTCTCCTTCCTTTTTTTTTCTCCTTCCTTGTCTCTAAACGGTGGACTGGTGGAGTTCTCAAATCACAAGGAAACTCTCTCTTTTTTTTCTTGGTCTCTAAACGGCAGAATAGGTGGAAACCTTCTTTTATTTTTTTTATTTTTTTTGCTCACGTAATTCCCGACCGAACAAGGCTATGGGGGCGGAAACAACAAAAAACCCGAGATGCCTGGAGCTTTGGCGAAAACCTCGACACAAGAACAATTCCAACCTCGCTCCGATACCAAAATGATGTGAATCCTTATGCGTGCGGAATTATAAATGCGGAATCGGGAACTTATTCTCGTAGGAATCCGTAGGATGGACAACGAACGGGATGGAAGAATCGTATTATGCCGTAAAAACCCAACCAAACATGGAACATCAACCCCTAGCCAATTTCTACGCTAGAAACGGACGTAAACCAGAGGATTAGCCGAATGCCTACCAGAGGATCTACCCTGCGACAAATACGGTATCGCAGAATCAACATTTACCTGCACCTAAGGAGCAAGCAACGTAGTTCTCTTCAGAATAGGAATTCAAGAAGCAAAGAGATCTCTCTCAAGCTCGTAATAATCTTCAAAAATCTGTGTTAAAAATTCGAAGCCTAGGCCCTTTAAATAGGCTTACAAAACAAGGCAAATAAAACTTCTAAGGAAACAAGGAATCCTAATAATATCCTAATTAAAATATTACCAAAATAATAAACTTTAATACTCCAAACTTTAATCCTAATTTAATGACTAGGTAACGAGCACACGGCGCCCATCTCGCCCGCCGCGACTCCCTCACGCGCATCTTGGCATTCTACCAACGTGATCATGTTGACCCATGACTTGCCGGCATCCAGTTTAGCTTCATCTTGTCTTCTCACACCTTCAAGCAGCATGCTCAACGTGTCCTTCATCCTCTTGGCCCGCACACGAGTCATTGGGCCTCCCATCCCTTGCAATGGGTAATCAGTTCTGGCTCGCCCACTCTCATCAAACATGGTGGGAGAAAATGAACCTCCTTGCATTCCAGCCGTGGTGTGAGCAATTCTACAAATATCTCACACCGATTGCAGATGGTTGGAAGAATGCATTCTTCTATAAATAAGAGCTTACTACATGCATTTAACTCATTTTTCAACAATAATCAATAAGAAATAGTAGGAGTCAGCGGCCGCCCAGGCACCCCAAGCAGCGTCCAGCTTGACCGGCCACCTAGCCCCGAGGCAGGACAGCTGCGGGTATGTGGTCACCTAGGCAGCCGCAGACTTGAATACAAGTATTTTTATGTGAAAAAGTTAATTTTATCTTTTAAGAGGTTTATCATCTATTTATTTAAGTAGAAAGAAGTAAATATAAATTAACTAACACAAACTATAAGAAAAACTAATATACAATAATTTCTATTATCATTCATCAAACTTTAAAATGAAAGAGCTATATTACAAAATTATATAAAAAAAAATTATAGTCCGCAGCGGTGGAATTTGGTTGCAAGTGAATTTATATAATTAAATAATTTTTTAATTGTAATTTCTTATAAAAAATAACTTTTCACCACATAGTTTGGGGTGGCACATATTGGCACCAATGCCTTCCGTCCGGCCACGCCGCTTCGGACTTGGCGTATTATCAATTTATCACATATTTATATAATATAAAAGTATTTTAATATTATATATGCTAAAAATAATTATATAACTATTAATATTATACGAATTAAAATAATTTGATCCACCTTCCAACTTTATGTATTTTCTAATATTATAATTTATAAATAAATTAATTTTTTATTTTTTAAATGAAAATGACCGTGCCAGTCCAATCGAAATTGGCTCGGCCGGGTCGGTCAATAAGGGGAAAGGTCTAGGTAGTGCAACTCTGAATCCATCCCTAAAATTTGTATCCCTACATATGTTATTCTATATATAATATATATTTTTAATGAAATTTAATTTAATTCTATATATAATCTCTATTGAATGAAATTTAATTTAATATAAATAAAGTATAAATTTGTCATTAATGTGAAATAATTAGATTAAAGGGGGAATGGGGTGGGGAGCCTATTTTTGAAAGTATAAAGGGTAAACTTATTATTTCGTAAGTATAGGGTGTAAGTTGTTTAATAGCTATACTTTTTTGGGTAGTTAAAAGGCTTCATTTCAAAAGTAAAAGCATGGAAAATTACAAAGACTAGTAGCTTAATGACTGTACAAATCCACTTTATAAAGAATAACGGTATTACACGTCTTCTTCACTCATGTTCTAAAAATTGATTCTAGCTCTCTCATCCAATTTGATATGCCTTCACTGTCGAAATGCACACAGTTTTTCTCTTTCCACACATACCAAACCACAGCTTGTCATATTGCACAATCAATATGTTTCCAAGTTCGACCCCTAAATTTTTGAATAAATAGCTTGTTATGTTGTAAGATGTTACACTGTGGTTGGCATTGAATTCTCGTCCAGGAGGCAACTTATTTCCGGCTAATGGATCAATGTTCACTCCTCTCGCTCTTAGGTTGTCGATTATGGAGATGCGATTTTGTAGAAGGCGCCACGTGAAAGCTTGAACTCTCAGTGGTGTATATACTTTTCCAGAACTTTGGGAGGTAGCTTCTGTCATCTGCCAGATTTGTCTCCCTTCCCTACAACACCTCATAAGCACATTCAAATGTATACTTTCATGTGTTTTCCTCCGTCCAAACCCATTCATCCTCACCCTTTGTGAGAGTATAGGATCAAATCTTTTAGTTGTTCGAATCTTGTGTCGTTGCTCCACTATCTGATTCGAACTCTATGGAACTATGAAGGGTGGTTGCTACAGTTGCATTTGGCTCACTTGCAAGTCAGTATAAGTCGCTGAACAAGATTTCTAGTGTCCCCAATTTAGACCAGTTTGTTGTCCAAAATAATGCATTTTCTCCAGATCTTAACCTCAGTTCAATTTTGTTATTGAACCAACCTTCAATCGCCGAGCAATTTCAAATGTCTGACCAAACTCTTGAGATATTATCTGACATGGAAAGGAGCTCTATTTCAGCCATTCCATCCATAACCTTGAAGTATTTTGTCGAGATCACTTGCTACTAGAGAGAGTGAGGTTCAGTCTTGAATCTCCAGCCCACTTCGCGAGCAACGCCTCGTTCTTAACACTCAAGTCTTTTAAACCTAAACCGCCAGCCTGCCTTTCCAAGTACTGATTATGCCAATTGATCTGGTGTATAAGCCTCTGTTGTGTTGCATTTGTCTGCCATAGGAACCTTGTGTATATCCTCATAAGCCACTTTATGATCTGTACAGGAGCACGAAACAGAGACAAGAAGTAGATGGTTAGATTGGTTAGTGGAGATTTAATTGGTGTAACTCTTCTTGCGAAATTCAGCAGCTTGTTTTCCCAACTGAGAAGTCTCTTTTCCACCTGTTTAACTAACGGTTCCCAAGTCTTTATTCTTCCTAGATTGGCACCTAGAGGGATACCCAGGTATGTACACGGCAGACTGCCCTTTTGGCAATGAAGGTGTCTTGCATATATGTCCATTTGTTCAGCAGATACATTTACCCCTTGAAGTAGACTCTTGTGATAATTGTCTGCCAATCGTAAAATTAGTTCGAATTCCTACAAGATCCCTCATAATGTCCTCGCATTTACTTCAGTTGCCTCTGCAATTAAGAGGGTATCATCCGCATACTGGAGGTGCAAGATCTCAACTTCTCGAATTCGAGCTCCTATGAGTAGCCCCATTTGACAAACCTGATAAAGCATCGGGTGTAAACTTCTACTGCAATGAGGTAGGGCATGGGGGAGAGGGTATCCCCTTGTCTCAAACCTATTTGCAGCTTGAACTCCTTCGTGCTTGAGCTATAAATTAGGACCATTGCTTTTGCTGTTGTCACACATTCTTCCATCCACTTGCACCATTTATCGCTGAAACCCAACTTTTTGTTCATATGGTGAAGGAAAAGCCTGCTAACTGTGTCAAAAGCTCACTTGAAATCCTCCTTAAGCAAGATAAGAGGGCTTTTCTGCCTTTTATACGAGTGAATAACCTCATTCGCAACTAGTATTTTGTCCAAAATTTGTCTCCCTCTGATAAAACCTGTTTGTTCCTTGGATATCACCTTCCCTATAATCTGTCCCATCCTAGATGCCAACTTCTTTGAAAGAAATTTTGTATGCACTACCTACTAGCAAGATAGGATGATAATGCATCATGCTAGTTGGACTGTTTATTTTTGGTACCAGAGTTATCCAGGTAGAGTTCAAGCCTCCTGCTATTCTTCCAGTTCAGTGAAACTCTTGGACAAAACGAATGAAATCTCCTTTAACCACCTCCCAATTTTGGTGCAGGAAGGTGAAATTGTAACCATCAAGCCCCAAGGCTTTCTTTGGGGACACACTTTCAGACGGTTTCTTTAATTTCTTCCTCTGTAAAAGTCATTGTTAATCTTTCATTATCCTCCTCTGTTACCAATGCTGCAACTGAAATCTCCAATGCCGGACGTGTCCCTGGGGCAGATGCGTATCGCTCCTTAAAGATATCAGTTATGCCTCTATCTTTTTTTTAAAAAAATATTTTTTATTGGACGGCCGTCCTCCTCCACCAAATGTTTTTACACGTAATACAAGCCCAATACAAAAAAGGAAAAAGAAAAAGATTAAGTTTGTCAACTAAAAACGAATAAGGAACTGGGAACACCTCTTGTAGACCAGAGATGCATCAACTGCAGAGCACCAGATAGACCCGCGTTCATTGTCCTTCAAAGTTAACACCATCTTCCATTCACTCCAAATTCTTGCTCCCCGGGGGGTGCCTCCACCGTGCAGCTCACCAGGTATTCAAAGCGAGCGGAAGGCTCTATTAAACCAGACACCAGGTCTATTAAACCAGACACCAAGGACCCAATCATCATCAAGCAGATGCGGCAGGGAAATATTTGAGGTATCAGTCCAGGTTCTCAACTTTGAAATCTCTTTGTCAACCGGATGTAGGTAGTGCCTGGCCCCTCTCCCTCTACAAGTTACTCCAATCTCGCAAGAGATATCCAAACCAAGAAGCAAAGCAAAAAACATGGGATTATGATCACGACAAGTATAATATATATCTGCAGCATTAGTAATATTAGCATCCGTTTAATGGGCAGCATATGTGGGGGAAACCGGCTTTGTTACAAATAAAAGGAGGCATCTCGGTTTCAAACATATTAGGAAAAGTGAGCAGGCCACACCTTTGCCGGAGATGCAGCTTAGAGAGCTTCACATCTCCGTGTTAACCAAGACCGCATGTGGACTCTAGCAGAATCCAAGTGCAGCCGAGACGTTTCTGGAAGTGATAGCTCCACAATATAGTCACTGCCGTGCAATGTGTCTGATCTCCACAATATGGCCTGGAACTAACCTCCAGAGCCTCACCACTCACAACAGCACGGAAAAACAAGATTTTTGGTTAGCAGACTGCGTTTTCACCGAACTGGGATGGACCCTTCTGTGTAGAAATTATGATCACCATGTTCCAGCCCCCATTTACCTAACGGGACAGTCAGTTGATAATGTGTGCTAATTCTGGGAATAAACAGTAATTGAGCGAAGCAAGGTATGAGAGCTTTCATTCGCGAGAAAGTCTCTTCAGGGGTAGTGTTCCGGCTCATGAAAAATCAGATAGTGTAAATGCCGGGAAACTGCTACTTCTGCTTAGAGGATCTGATCAGATAGTAATTTTTTCAGGCAAAATTCTGCTCCATCTATGTCAGATGCTCTCTATTCCAACCGGGAGGAGAAAGCGTAAACCAGGGAGCCAACTTTTCTGACAATGCCCCCAATGCCCGTTTTTATTGTGTCAGGGTAAGGAAACATGGAATAATAAGCTCGATGTACCAGATCATCTGAATTCGGTCGAGGTGGATCATTGTTGTGAGCAGATGCCACAAGTGGCCGCTTTGGAGCCTTCAAATCAGCAGTTTTTATCTTCAGTATATGGCTCAGATTATCCTCAACTTGAGCTACTACCTGATAAGGGGAGATAGACGAGCCCTAAAAATATGCCTTGCATCGTGCTTTTCAGATGTGCCAGATGATAAGGAGAGGCAGAATCCGGTTGCTATACTGCAGGGAATGACTTTTTGACTGATTCCATAATTCTAGTCGGGTTTCCAGAGGAGATACTACAGCAGACACAGAGTTTTTAATCTCAAAATGATGCCAGATATATTGGGCGAGCTCCCCGTAGGAAAATAGATGCTCTACAGACTCCTCATCTGGTGCAGATGCCAGGGGTATTCCTTTTTTTTGAACTTCCATTTCCACGGGCAGGGCACAGAATAGAGCTCTGCAAACGAGAATACTAATTTTAACCGGTACCCTAGAGTCCCAGATGTATCTGAAAACCTTCCCCGGAGGGGCTCTATGCCTTATCAAATTCTAGGCAGACTTGAAACTAAACTTCCCATCTCGCGAGGGTTCCCAGATTTGTTGAACCTTGCACCCTGTAATAGGGATTGCTGTTATTGCTTTTTTGACCGAATCAGGACACGCGAGACAGTCTAATTGCCAACAGCCATCTGAGATGAAGGCCTGAACGGATTCTACAGCACCAGAGGCAGTGTAACTATGATTGAGAGTCTCGTCTGCAAACCATTTGTCATGCCACATGTTCACATTCCTCCCATCACCAATAAACCACAGAGTTTGCTCAACCATTAAATTATTAATCTCTACAAGGCGCTTCCAGGTATGAGAGTCCATAGGTTTGGTAGAGAAGGCAGGGTCATGTATCCTGCTTCCATATCTGCCAGCCAGAAATTCTGCCCAGGGGGAGGTACCGTTCGAGAATTGCCACCAAAGTTTCATAACTGCAGCCATGCTTATGTCTTGCAACCGACGGACACCTAAACCGCCTTCATTTAGAGGGAGGCATATCTATTTCCAGGAGATCCAGTGATGTTTCTGTCTGTTGTCCACTGAGCCCCAAAAGAAACTAGCAAAAAGTTACTCCATTCTACGAATAATTTGTTTATTCAGGGCTAAGACCATGAACTGGTAAACTAGCAAACTGGTCAGCACGTGTCGGATGAGAATAAGTCTTCCCCCAATGCTCAAATATTTAGAACTCCAGGCCCCCAGCTTGTTCTATATTTTCAGCAGCAAAGAGGAAAATAGCGATGACAGTTTTCGCCCCCTGTACAGAGGGACGCCCAGGTATGTGTGCGGGAAAGAGTTGTGGATGAGCCCTGTCCAATCTGATATGTTCAAAATCTGCTTAGAGGAGGCCAGGTTTTATATGAAGAAGGTGCTTTTCACATTAATCTTTTGACCCGACATAGCTTCATAATCCTGCAAAAAGGAGAGGACGTCTCCCAGGGCTTGCTGGGTTTGTTTGGTAAATAGCATCAAGTCATCCGCAAAGCCAAGATGGGATACAGTTGGGCACCCTCGGGGTGTCGAGTAGGAGCACCACGGTTGGGATTCCATAAGGGCGTTCAGGCCTCTGCTAAGAGCTTCTGCAGATATGATAAAGAGAGCTGGAGACAATGGGTCACCTGTCGAACGCCACGAGTAGAGGGGAAAAAACCCAAGGCCTGTCCGCTCCGAAGTATCGAGAACCAATTATTAGACAGGAGTCGCCAGATCATGTCGATACACATTTCTACAAATCCAAAAGCACGGAGCACTCGAGTCAGATGGATCCAAGACACTTGATCGAAGGCTTTTGCCATATCCAACTTAATAGCAACATTAAAACCACCCCGTTTGTGGTCCAAAGAGCAAAGCAGTTCCTGAGCAAGCAAAGTATTGTCCGATATGAGTCTCCCTTTGACAAACACACTCTGCTGGGGAGATATAATGTGAGGCAGAACATCTGCCAGCCTAGAAGCTAGAATCTTGGAGATGATCTTACCCACAAAGTTACATAAGCTGATCGGGCGAAGATCTGAAGCACTTCTTAGTGTGGCAGTTTTTGGGATTAAGCATAAAAGTGTTGAGGTCATAGATTTTGGCAAGTCGTGGCCAGCAAAAAAATAGTGAACTGCTTTTACACGATCATCGGATATAATATGCCAACAGTGCTGATAAAAACATCCAGAAAAGCCATCCGAGCCAGGAGAACTCTCTCCATTCATAGAAAACACGGCTGTTTTGATTTCTTCCTTATCCGGTCATAGAGATAGCTTGATATTCATCTGTGGTGTAACTAAATGGGGGATATTTCCCATAAGCTGCGAGAGTTCTGTAATTGATTTGGCTCTGAGCAGGTGAGGGTAATGCTTTAGCAACATATTTGGGATCTCAGCTTTAGGAATAATACCACCATCTGCTGGATGAATAGAGAGTGAATCGTTCCTTTGCCTCCTAATTCTAGCCACCCTGTGAAAGTAGGACGTGTTTCTATCCCCTTCTTTGAGCCATTTTATTCTGGATTTCTCTTTCCATAATATTTCCTCAGCCAATAAGCATTGTTCTTATCTGTTCATTGTGGATTCGTATTGCTGGGGGTCAATGTTCTCATCCCAGGTATCACATCTTAGCTCCAGATTTCTTAGTTCATTCTCTACATTCTTAAGATTGGCAGATACTTTTCCGTAAGTAGATCTGTTCCAAATTTTCAGAGCCGATCGAAGCCTCCTCAGCTTAACACAGAAGGAGTGGGCCGGATTATTTCCTGTAGTTTCAAGGTCCCAGGATTCCTGGACTGTATGGATGAAATCAGAGTGTGAAAACCAGAACCTGTGAATCTTAAATCGACCAAGGACTCGAGGAGTGGCAGCAAAAAGATCAATCAGCAATGGCGCATGATCAGACATGCCCCTATGCAGATGAGAAACGTGGACAGCAAGTGCCTCAAATACCCATCTTTCAGATATTAAAACTCTGTCTAGACGCTTCAGAATTTTGTGTTCCCTCTTACGCTTGTTGCACCATGTATACGGGTTACCTGAGAATCTGGCATCAGACAAATTGCAGTCTTGGATTGCTTCAATAAAATCAGATATAGGGCCTAAATTAACCGATTTGCCCGCCTTCTTTTCCTCTGTTGTTGTGATCACATTAAAATCCCCACCAAGGAGAAGAGGTTCTGAAACAGACTGACTAACTTGGTGCATGTCTTGCCAAAGATACTTACGCTCATTTCGACTACAGCTAGCATAAACTCCCCCCACATAATAAAGTCTGGCATCAGTGATCACTGTGACTGATAAAACTAGGATTTGAGGCGAGTCCTTAAGCACGGAGCAGGAGAGGGTGGACTTCCAGAGAATCCAGATTGTACCAATACAGTTTGACATACCATCAGAGAAATGAAGTTTGTGAATCAACAAAGAAATCTTGTCCTTTCCGATTTTAGGCTCCAGAATGTTCAAAAATTCAAGATAATATAATTGCACCATTTTCAAAAGTCTTCTTTGGGAAGGGGGATTACCAACCCCTCTGATATTCCAAATTAACCCCTTCGTCATTTATAAAGAGATTTAACCCGGGAGCGTAAGTGGTACCTAGCTGCTTTTGAGGAGGAAACTTTTTTCCGGAGCTTATTTTTCATAGGTTTTATGTTTAGACTCTGTAAAATCTCTTCCCCGTGAATATTCCCTAATTGGGAAGTACCTGGGTTCTGTCCTCATCTTCTGATAGCATCTCATTTTCCTCAAAAGATTCGCCTCCACTCCAGAATTTTTTATGTTTCAAAGTATGGGACTCTTCAGTGTCCGAAGCAAGTAGTGGATCTGGATCACTTCCAGTGCATTTTCTGGTCTGTACCTTCCCAAATTCTGCAGATTCAGCCAATTTCCCAACAGGGGCTGACTGATACTTTGTCCTTGTTGCCTTTCTCTCCATAATTGATCCCCTTACTTCAGAGATGGCAGAGCAGGTGATCCCATCAACAGATAATAATTCTTCATTCTCAGATAGAGATTCCAGAACAGAAAATCGAGATGGGGATGTTAAACAATACAGATATGAGGATTTGCTATCGATAGATGGAATAATTTTAGTGTCAATAGCATCGACGACAGAATAAAAAATAATAGCCGTTGCACAAATCATTTTAGATCCAGGGATAGATTTATCAGAATTTGAAATAGAAAGGTTAGCATCACTAGTAATAATGGCAGTCTGTGCGTCATTATAAACCACCAGAGACAAATCATCAACATGAGCAGTCATAGGAGCAGACATAGAAGCAGAAAGCTCTACATTCTCAACTTTGTCAAATACCATTATATCATCATTAGCCTCAGGCTCACCGGCATGATAAATAGCAATAATATGCGGAATAAAAGTTCCAGGTTCTACAGGGAAAGAGGACATACTCGGCTGTTCCCTGCCTGGATCTTTAGGATGACTCAGCTTTTCAATTTTTGCTGGAATTTGGAGGGCCTGGATAATCTGATGTGTGAGATTCTCTAGCTCTGCAATGTCCACAGATTTTGGATTACCAGATGGTTGTATCAAGTCGGGGATGGCACCTTGACTTGTGCTAGCCACATCCACTGCGTGAACGGGCCTATATTGAAATTTCTGCTTGCCTTTTCCTTTGCCATCATTGTTCAGATCTGAATTAGGGCGAACTATCTTTGTTGGGACAGTTTCAGCATGCGTATTAATCTGTGTGCTTGGTGGGGGGTGTAATACCTTGCAATGAGCGACTGAGTGCCCCTTCCTCATACAATGTCCACAATAGTCAGGTATGTAATCATAGTTTATGGGTTGCCAGAAAGCATTAGAACCCATTTTCACCCAGACTCGTTTCGGAGGTGCTCTTAGTAGATCAATTTCAACGCATAATCTTGCTTCACTTGGTCTAGTGCCTGATCCAGCATCACTGGAGTTCCAATTGAGCGTGCAATGTCAAAGATTGTTTCTCGATCGTACAATAGCAAAGGAAGTTTAGGGAAGGAAATCCAGACCAATGCAATTGAAGGCTCTACATCATTGTTGAAATATGGAGTCCAGCAAAATACCCGCATTGGAAATCCTCCAAAATTCCAGATCTCTTTCAGTAGGACTCGATTTCTATCATCCATACAGCCAAATTGCAATAATATATACTTATAGTCCATAACCCCAACAGAGAAATCAGAGGTTAATTTCAGGCCAGAAATGATTTTGCGCAACTCCTGGATAGAAGGTCTACCCCGAGAGAATTTGGGTTGTTGCAAAGGGAGCACTGAATCTCTCAACCTCCTCTTTTGAAAAAGTTACAGCAGGTTCCCCATCTTTGCGCCAGATATCGTGCTTGATAAGTTTTGCATCCAAATCAGCGATAGATTTGGAAACCGCCACCGCGTAAGACATTTTGGGAATGTCCAGACCACCACCGGAGATTGTGGCTTCCGGAGAGGCCTCTGCGATGGCCGCCTGGGCCATTGAGCTAGAAAGAATAGGTCAGAGACGGATTGCCAGAGGAAATCCGGCCTCTCCGACCAGCAACGACAGTGAACAGAAGTATAGATTTAGCTATCGCACGCACTCTCGTAAGAATGCTTCAAGTTGGAATACTCCTTGGAATTTTGAGGAGTTTGATTACAAAGAAGGCATTAGCTTCAACGAAACAAAGCAATCGAAATTGAAGGGCCTCTTTTGATTTCGATTTTTACCCCCTCACCGTGTTGACAAGAAATCTTGATCTTCTGTGGGAAGTTGAAGTGAGGGTTTCTCGTAGTAAGATACACATGAAAGGATTTGATGTTATGCCTCTCTTAACTTCAGCCACCTCTTCCTTTCACACACAATCTATTTCCATTTATCGGATGTAATTTATCCTTCTATTTCTCATCAACCTTGCATGGAAATAGGCGTGGTTATCCTCCCCTTCTCGCATCCATACTGACCTTGATTTCTGATAGGTGAGAATTTTCTTTTCTTTAATAGCCTTTTGAAGTTGTAACCATGTCAACTTGCATGGCTCAACTTCATCCTGCTGTTTTTTTATAACCATGCTATTCGAAATCATTTTTGGTCCGACTAATCCATGAAATCCATGCAAAGCGACCCATCCACATAGACTGGGTAAATCTCGGGCCTTTGGCCCACTGTCGTGACCTCAAAGAATTGTTTGCACCCAGTGGGGATCGAACCTGATACCTCATCTCTTCTTGGAGACTTAAGTCTCAGTCCTCCACCACTAGGCCAACCCCTTGGAGTTAACTTCATCCTGCTGTTGATATTCAATAACTATATTACGTTGGGGTAAATTGCATTTAACTCTTTTTAGAAATCAAAATTTAATAAACTTTAATTTATAGTGTAATTGACATCAAAATTGTCACTATTAATAAAAAAAATTAACATATCAATGATTAAAAGCAGACCTACGTATCAGTTGGATTTTGACGACTTTATTAGTGATAATTTTGTTGTATTTTTTTCCTTACGGTCTAGTTAGTAGCAAAGATTTAGTGAGATTCAAGGAATTATCCCACTAAATTCATTGCTTAGCGGCAAGAAAAGATAGGGAAAGATTTTTCAGGATTAGCAAGGAAAATCTTTCCTTTTGAAACGTGTGATTTTATGGGAAATTTTCAATTTTATTGTTTTTTTCAGTTTTATAGCTCTGTAAAACTATAAAAAATTATAAAAAATAATAAATTTTTTATTTTAGGTACCAAAAACTTACCCATAAAATAATGACGAATAATACTTTTTTATTTGAAATATATTTTTAAATTTCATTTGAATCTAAAAAATAATTGATGCTCATTGGGTATTAGGTTTGGGCGTTCTGAATTTTGCAGAATATGAAAAGCTAATCCTGAGAGTTTGATGCAGAATTAATGAAAAAATTGAAAATTTTAATTATTTTTGTTTTATTTTAAATTAATTATTTTAATTAAAAATAAAGGATAATTTTGTAAATTCACATAAATTTCAAAATCATCATTTGCTACTGAACATAGAATTTCAAAATTGTAGTATATCCTAAAATGCTAAAATCATATTTATTCTCGTGTATAATAATGGATTTAGTGGGATAATTTCGTGAAGTATCACTGGATAAATTTTATCATTCCAAGATAATTTTTTCAATTTTTCCATCTCACCATATCACATCTTCCTATATGCAATTAATCTCTGCTACTAAATAGATACTTAGGTTAAGTAGTCTTTAATTGAGGTTTATAAATTACCGGCAACGACATCGTCGGAATCCTTTCGTAACATGAGGTTTAGATCCTTGATGTATCAATTTTTCAATGTGATTGTAATTTAAAATGTGTCAAAATTTAGTGTTAACAAATAGTATACAAATAACATTGTCCAATGGTTAAGGATAATGATATTTGTACACTATTTTTTGACAGCAAAATTTGACACTCGTCATTTGTATCAAAATTGTCATTATTAATGAAAAATTAATATATCAAATATCAAAAGCCGTATGCATCGAATGGATTGTGCCGACTTCATAAATGATAATTAGGGTTTAGAAATTATCGACGACGAAGTTGTGAAACCCTAAACACCATATACTTGTACGAAAATGATATGAGGCACCCCCTTTTTGGGGCACCCCCTGCGCACCTCCCTCCGTTTTCGGCCTTTTTTTGGCCGTTTAGCTCTAGAGTTTATTGGGTTTAGCCCTAGGGTTTATTAGGTTTAGCCCTAGGGCTTATTGGGTTTAATTCTTGGATTTAGGGGATAGGGTTTTAGATTTTTTTTGCGGCGAAGCCGCCGTAATATTAATTCTAAAATTATAAATTTGTAAGATTTATACATTTTTACAATTTATACCACTAAAAAGAACCGTTTTGGAGGGGGTGTCCCCAAAGGGGGGCCGCATATCACTACTCATACTTGTAAGCCAGACAGTAATCCATTTCCTTTCGTCTCTTTTGTGCAGAATGATTTGCATATGATTCTCATAGTTGACCCAGAGCTGCAGGCAGGGAGAGATCCTGGATTTGATGATTGGGGCTGCCCATGTACCGGTACCTGATCTCCCCGCGAACGGGACCGGTACCCATTTCCAGTACCGTTTAAGGTTTAGGTTCTGTTTGTTTCTATGTAACCATATATTTAATGAGTCTTAGTTTTCTTTGGCGGCAGAACCGTCGAATCAGAATTTTATAACTGCTTACCTGAAGATTTAGGCATTATGATTCCGAAAACGTTAATAATTTATTTTTTATCCAGGGCAGTTTATGAGCAAAAGGGATGATTAGATAGTATTTTTACCCATACTTAGATATTTTTAGGTGCTTTAATGTATGTTGTGGAGTGTTGCGTTATGAATTGATTTTTGTCATAATCATAAGAGGAATTTTCTAAAGGAGTCTGTCATATAACCTTGAACTTGTTTTGGGGCTATTAATATTTTTTAAAGCAGTCTGTCATAATCATATGGGCATGGACTGAAGCCTGAAGGGTTGACTAAATTTCTCAATCCCAATCCTGTGAGCCCAACCCAATTTCTTCATAGAAATTAATTTCTTTTGGGGTGGGCTGGGGGTGCCTACCCCCATGCATCCGTCCCTGTTTCCAAAAGGAATTAAGTGCAGAATTAACTGCGGAAGCATCTCAGTTTGAACTCTCCTCCAAGGCGCCGATTTCAGGAACCGATGGGCATAGATCTCCGATACAAGATGAACTCGGACTCCAACAACTCACAGAGACCGAAATGGTAGAAATTAATGGTGTCCAGCAAAACACACAGGAACTAGAAGATGGTGAGATTTGAGAAGGTATGACAACAGTTTCAAGAAGAGAAAGAAATAAAGAATTGGGAATGAGGATGATTGTCGAGGAAGAAGATGTAGAGTACAAGGCAAAGCGGGTTACGACAAATGATGAGATCATGAGGGATGAGATAGAACAAACACAGGAATTTAACATCAACCCACCTAGGCCCAACAGGAGAAAAAAGGCTCAGAGAAAAAACTCCAGTCCCATTTACTCAGCGAGAAAAAAATGAAAGTTATATTGCGAGATTATTTCGCAAAACGAGGGCAAAAAAATTTCGGCGGCTTAAAATGGAGAAGAGGAGACAACAAAAATTGCATCTGAAGGCTCAGCGTACCAACAAAAGAAATTGAGGTAGTGTCAGACGGACGTACGAGGAAATCTCTTGGAAGAAGCAAGCCAAATTATGTAGCATTTTAAATTATAAATTCCTTCAACAATACAAACTTACGAAAAAAAAACTAAGGAGCAAGATACAATTGGGTTTATTAAATGTTTGTTTGAATTTGGAGTTCAAAAACATCCCCCACAACACATTTTTGAACACGGAATAATGACAGCAGCTCCTTCAACTCCCTGTTACCATAAGATGGATATGAA
>JAOYMZ010037702.1:0-15636 GCA_025802335.1 Pinguicula primuliflora | reverse complement strand
GACCGTTTGGTTTCTGATTTCCGAACAGTCAACGAGGTTGACCGAGCCGTAACTGACGGCCACGCACTTGTTCCGGCGTTCTGTCACCGGAATCATCTTCTTCACGCTTCCGCGCTTCGAAAAATACAGGATTATTACTTACAGTTTCTTATATTTGAGATTCTGTTATATTTTTTGATTAAGTACTATCTGTTTTGCGTTGATTGGATGTTACCATTTCTTTACCCAGATGATCTTAACTTAACTTAATGGTATGAGTGTGTTTGGATATGATGATTGTGTTGGGTCAGGGACAACCCAAAAAAAAAATGTTACCATTTCTTCGTTGAATGACAAGAATAGTAAATACCAAAACATTCTTGTGGAAGGAATCAATAACTATTGAATATTATAAAAGATACATATTTTGGTACCTATTGATATCATGGAATATTTTCTAGTCAAAGATATAATGTGTAGATGACTTGCCTTACATCCCAAATTTTAATTCTGGTTATTCACTGTTGATCCGACGACCAAGTTTAGATCAATTAAGTTAAATTAATATTTTATTCATGATCCATTGTTATACTACACTATCTATCCAGTAACGAACACTTGTAGAGACATAGACATAGACATAGACACACACACACACACACACTCATCTATATATAAATATTAATTGTCCGAGTAAAATACCTATATGATCACTAAGACATGACCCAGGCACAAGTTCCGGGCAAGGAGTGCAGAGAATCCCAGGAGTTGCTTCAATCAAATATTCAGATTGACACTTTTTTTTGAGGTATGTGTGGCTGGGAAAAACGATAGAGATGAATCGGTATTTGATGGTTCGTAGGCCGAATCCCAGAATCCAAACCAATTATTAGTTGCTTATTCGAGATTGTTTTTTTAAAAATTTTCACATCAGTATACTTCTGGGTAACTATAGGCATTTAATTTTTTAAAATGCATATTTGTCATCAATTTCTGATCAAATAATCAACATGAAATATAGTTGTTTCATGGAAAAAAAAAACTGATGGCAAATTTGTGTTTTAAAATATTGAATTCTTCGTAATAGGATAATTTGGTAATAAATTCACCTCATAATGCAATTTAATCATATATTTGGTATCTAAGATAATTTTTTTCGGATTGAAGAGTTGAATTCTACAACTTGCTTCTAATATTGAATTATGTAGAATTATTCAATTATAATGCTCATTTGCTACTATTTATTTTTTGGTACATGGGCTTGTTTCAGATTGCTTGATATTTATCCTTATAATCCATTCCCACAATTGACCCAATGAAAATAAGGCCAACTAACTTTCTAATATGATCTAAAATCGTAGCATAATAATATAAAGAAGGAATATCTAACCGATAATCATTGAATTTAACAATCATATGTTGAACAATAGAACGAAGATCATCATTATTATAACTAGAATATAATGTCTTGGCAATTTTACTAATATGAAATAAAACTTAATTAGAAGTTGGATAATATGTTCAACTTAAATCATTAGTTGCATCATAAAATGATTTAGAAACATGGAAAATTTGGCAAGTAGTTCCCATACAGAATCAAACATAATTTCATCGGTTTGAGCAGAAATAAATACAGAAGATAGAACTTGATATTGAATAACATCTACTAACATTTTATACGTGGAGTTCCATCTTACATGAATATCAATATTCAATTTCTTTTTAGGCATATCAAATACTACACATATTCTTTTAAATTCAAATGCTCTACTGTTTGAAGCTCTAATCCAAGTAATGAAAGATCTAACTTTTTCAAGAGAAGGTTTTAATTTATCCATACTACTTTGAACAATAAGATTTATAACATGACAAGCGCACATTTGATGAATAAATTGAGTTCTGTATTGGTTCAACAAATTTGCATTCAAATTTTTATATACAAGTGTGCCGGGAACTGACGGGTGCCAGGAACTGACGGCGAAGCAACTCCGTTTACCGGCGAACCCGCAATGGCAACAAATAGAGGTGAACAAAGAAACGTCGAACCCTGCGGAGTCGCAACCCGGCATCCAAATTCTAGAGGAGGAAGAAGCGACCAGCGATGGTAGGGAGGAAGAAATGTCGAACCTGCAATTGGCAAGAAATTCGTGATGGGTATGTGTGATTGGTCGCTGCTTTTGTGCATTTTTTGCGGTGACGAACACGCGCCATTCTGTTGCGGTAAGTTTTTTGCAGATGTCGTTTTGCAATGTTTGAGAGAGGGGCACTGTTGCCGTTTACCGCTTCAGCATTGCTAATAGATCGATGGTAGAAGGTTACCGAATGTGGGGATTTGAGTTCCATTCCACGCTGGTAGCGCACAGTTTCATAAAAAGGAAGAAAGCTAAACGTCATTTCAAACTGTTAAGAAAAATTATTTGAACACCTATATCCAGCCGAAGGTGAGTGAACTCTGTTTGATCTTAACTTCTGGACTAACTTGTTATTTGCAGATCTCCTGAGTTCCCAGTTCTCCACCACCGCAAAACATGCAAATCTCGTAGCAAGGGAGCTGGCTAGATGGGGTGCTTGGAATGGAGAGCATCACTTCAACAGCTTTCAACAATTGCATTCAAATATCCTGAATGCAGCAGAAGTGGACAAGGTGGGCCTACTACAAGGCCAACCAACATAAGCAGCTGAATGAGGAGCCGGAGTATAGAAGAACCCAAACACGGTTGCACGACTTTGAGCTTCAAAACCGTTCCAATCCAGAAGCCTCAAACGTTGCAAACAGAGGATTTGCAAAGCTGTGCACATCAAAGGCCGCAAATACCTTTGAGACTTCCATCATCAACAATACTGCAACATAGGTATAATGGATTTCTTTCAA
Source organism: Pinguicula primuliflora (assembly GCA_025802335.1). Lineage (NCBI taxonomy): Eukaryota > Viridiplantae > Streptophyta > Magnoliopsida > Lamiales > Lentibulariaceae > Pinguicula > Pinguicula primuliflora. Next base: position 12,785 of record JAOYMZ010037702.1, on the reverse strand, counting down.
CAATTGCCTTCAAATATCCTGAATGCAGCAGAAGTGGAGGAGGTGCGCATACTACAAGGCCAACCAACATAGGCAGTTGAATGAGGAGCCGAAGTATAGAAGAACTCAAACACGGCAGCACGACTTTGAGCTTCAAAACAGTTCCAATCCAGAAGCCTCAAACGTTGCAAACAGAGGATTTGCAGAGCTGTGCACATCAAAGGCCGCAAATGTCTTTGAGACTTCCATCATCAACAATACTGCAACACAAGTATAATGGATTTCTTTTTGTTGAGAAAACCAACTTGTTACAAAAAGACAAATAGCATGTGATGTCTGGGATCAACATGCATTCATTATGCATATTACAAAGTCTTTACAATCCCGTAAAACAAGGGATACCATTTATTATTTGTAGATTGCTTTTTGACATTTGGTAGATATGTTAGATAGTTGTCAAATACCAATCTCTATATATTTGTATCATTGTACATTTGAGTTTAGTAGGAGGAAAAATTATTCTCCAGTCTTTTCTCTTCTCGTCTTCGATTTAGTACAAAACATTAAACACAGATCACAAGCCATCAGAAACATCCTCAAAACATGGTATCAGAGCAAGTTTGAAATCCTCTCGTTATCTACCCCAGTTCCCGACGAAGCCATGGAAGGTCCTTGCAAGAACCCAGACCAGGATGATTTACTCCAGCTAGCTTCTTCTTCGGATGCCCAGGTAAGTGCACTTCAATCTGAGGCTCCTCCTATTCTCGATTATGGCAGTATCTATGATGCAGGGAGTCCAGTTACACCTCGGTATAGACTACCACCTCGGACCACTAGAGGTGTGAATCCAAAGAAATATACACCTGAACATTGTTCTAAGTCTCAAAGATATCCAATAGCTAACCTAGTCAGGGGGAGTCTATCTGAAACTGTGCGAGCCTTTGCTACAGCTATATATACAAATGAGGTGCCCTGAAATGAAATTGGAGATGGGGGAGAGAGACATGTGCTACATTGGCATTTCTCCTCACTTGAGGGGTAGAGGTTTCGGATGCCTATGAAAAGTTTCTGTTTTGCTGAGAAAGTGGAGAGAGTAGAAAATCCAGTAGATGACTTTCTTGTGCGTGGGGATAGAGAGCCATGAGCTACAAGAGGATTATCCCCACTAAGGGACAGAGAACAGAAATAGACGGCTCTCCCCATGCGTGGGGGTTAGAAGACCGTAGGACACCTTTCGATCCTATCGATGATGGGTTGTAAAGGATCATATGTAGTTGGCTTTTCACTGCGGGGCTCTGCGAAGATTGAAAATCATGATGTTACAGCAGTTGTCTCTTCCCTGCGGGGCCCTGCGGGGATTGGTAGTATTGGGCTGCTTGAGGATCCTACCCATCTGTTTGAGGCAGAGGACTGTGTGGTGTGATGGAGGATGAGCTCTAGACTCTTAATGACTCCCTCCCATATGTGGGGGCGTGTGAGTCACCTTAGTGAATGTGAAGGTAGACCGCCTTCCATGAAATATGTAGTCAAACTTTCTAGAGCATTCACAAAACGAAGGGCATGCGCATGGACTTAGTAAATAAAAGCGCTAGTGACAGTATCGCAGAGTTTGTACACCTCAAGAGTTATCTACGTGATGAGGGGATAGTGATTCGAGACCAAATGAGTCCAAGACCTAGTTCACTCATGAGTTCAAGAGTTCAAGACCTAGTTCACTCATGAGTTCAAGAGTTCAAGACCTAGTTCACTCATGAGTTCAAGACTTAGTTCACTCACTCACTGGGCCAGCGTTTATTCTCAATTCACTACTTATCAATTCAAATCGAAAGATGTTGATATTTGAGTATATGGCTCTTACTTTGCTCGAAGTGAATACCTTTCCAAGTCATTTGTGGGGGACTGTTGGAGAAATGCCTTGTAAATGTTTGCCATGAAGAAGGAGAACTTCCTTTTGTCCCATACCGATTTTGGAAAGGAAAGATGAAGGATTTATATACATTTTCCCTCAAGTGGATTATGTAGTATTTGTGAGGAGATGGGCTCCGCCCACACGCGAGCCGTCGCTGCCATCTGGTCTGGTCCGGTCGCGCGTGTATGACAATTTTGGCCGATGCTCTCCTTCAAGGCCCATCATTTGTTTTGGCCCATAAAATATTAGTCTATTGTGATTTTTATTTTTCTGGGAAATTTCCTTACTTAGAGAAGAAGAAATAAATTATGAATAAGTATGAATTAACTGCTACGCGTTTTGTGCTCGTAAGACAATTGTGTTTGCGACTTTCAAAAACTCTTGTGACTTTTCGGAACTCTTGTGACTTTCTGAAATTCTTGTGACTTTCCGGAACTCTTGTGACCTTTCGAACTCTTGTGACTCTCCGGAACTCTTGGGGTCTCATCTATAAATAAGGCCAATGATGGAGTTTGAAAAATACTTTTGCAATTAGCAATCCACATATATTTTCCTTCTCTCGAGTTCTCTTTGAGCAAAAGTTCCAGGGGTGTCTTTCTCCAACCTCTGATCGCGAAGTGCTTGTGTGAAAGAGGTGGCTGTGGTAACCTTTGGGAGCGACCAGCGTATTGACCAACAGCACCACGGTGGTGTCGAAATCGCTTTCAAGACAGTGTGTGTGTCCACGACACAGCTTGAACGAGAAATTCGATAAGTCTTCGATTTTGATAATTTGCAATATATTTCAACAATTTTAATACTATAAGATCTCCTCATAGAGAACAGGACTATCCACTTTCAGTAGCCCTGAAGCTAGAGACTTCACGGATTTCATAATCAAATCGAATTTGGTACATATCCCTTTGATTAGATTTGATTTTAGATGGTTCAAACTCTATGGGCAGGGAGTAAGTCGTTTAGACAAATACTTGTTAAGTGATGAGTGGCTGCAAATCTAGCCAAAGATATGTCTTTATTAGATCATTGTCCTTTATTATTATCAGAATGAACAAAAGATCGGGGTCCAAAATATTTCAGTGTATTTGATGTCTGACTTAAACAAAACTCTATGAAGGAAGAATTTGAACAAGAACGGAGGAGACAGTAACATAATTCTGGCTCAAAAGGAAAGAAGTCGAAAGATAACATTAGATCATTGAGAAAAAGGCCAAGAACAGATTTCGATAGGATAAAGATGGTTCGGTATAATAAGTTCAGCATATGGAAAAAATTCCTACTAAACCTACCTTAATATGAACTTGAGAATCTGTGCAGTTGTAAATATGGAAAGCAAGAAACAACACAAAATTTAACGAAGGTATGCTACATCAGTAAAAGATTTTTGAATCTGTGCAGTTGCAAACATGGCTATCCTTCAAAACTCGAGGGCTTCTACTCTCGGGAACTGGATTTGATGAATGGTGCCGCCTACCAGATGCCTGTATACAACCATATTGAAATGTACCTGCATGCAAACCGAAGGAAAATCAGTACAGGATGAGATTACCCAGAGCCACTACTCTCAAAATTTGACTATTTGAAGCTGGGAGAAAGTTAAACACCCATCTTAAAATGCCGAGTGTATGCTGCAAGTATGTGAAGGACTATTATTCTGGAATTCTGGCAGAGCCGAACAGTCATGGGGAACAAATTTGACAGTTCTGGCTCAATGCTACTGCCCCAGTAACGAGAATAGGATAAATGAGAAAGGAGACAGAGGGACGGGGCATAGAATAAGAATACAACCTGAAAACCTATGTGGGTGGTGGAGATGGATTCAACAGGTCGGAAAAGATTTGGCCGGCGAAGAGGAATTAGAGACGAAATGGATCGACTCCCAACCAGGGGAATGCGGGGAAAGTGTTACGTTGTGAAGTCAACCAGGGGAATGCGGGGAAAGTGTTACGTTGTGAAGTCAGTATTCGAAAATGCGTTGAGTTACACTAGTGGGATGAACACTAGTGCTCAGCCGAATAGCTTAATTTTTTTTATATATTATAATTTGTATCTTTTTAAAATACTTTTAAATTTAATTTTATAAACTAAACAATAGATTAAATTTATAAACTTAATTTAGAAATATTTTTTGTGAATAAATTAACCACTACTGCCCCCTTATTTATAGACGGAAGGTTGGGGAGAAGTTTACTCCCCAACCGGTGTGGGACAAATTTAGAACACTAGTGGGATGAAAGTTGAGTAAGCCATGCCATGGGCTCCTTCGAGTCATAGGCTGCTGAAGTCATGGGCTGTTTTAGTCTCGGGCTTTTGTGCGGCCCTTCTTTTTCGGTGTTGGACCATGAGCCTAACGTGTATTAATGAAGTTTTAAAATTTTTTTGGGCACAGTGTGGGTTGTGTGAGGGGGCGTGCAGCTTGTTTTTAGCCTTTTTGGGCTGTTAAGCCCGGTTTGGCGCCTTCTCTTCAGTCCCAACGCTTTGTCAAGCCGCATATTGTCAAAGCGTGCCGGTTTTTTGTTTTGGGACGCTTAGGCGGCCGCCCAGGCGGATGGGCGACGCTTTCTCGAACACTGTGTGAAGTACACGTGCAGAAGAGATACATGCATGAGGTATGGGCTGTATCTTTCACTTCTTACAATTTTGTAAGCCCATAATGGCACTAGCACATCGCAGCCCAACACTATAAATACAAATATACAAAAGCTATAAAACATTTTTACTTATAAAAAAATATATATATATATAAACTAGAGAATTACTCTTTTTTTTAAATGCCACATACCTTATTTGATTTTTTCATTAAATTTGTCTAAATCTCAAATTTTGTTATAGATATAATGATTGGAACAGTTTTATAAGGATAAGATTTTTATAATTGTCGATAATTAGCTAGAATTACTGAAAATAATAAAAAATACAATTTTACCCTTTATCTGATCATCCCCCAGAATTCTTGTGATTATCGGCACGAATTGCTGTCTACTATATTTTCTTCAAATTTTTTTCAAGATTTCCCGGACAATCAAGAGTAACAATCCAACGACAAACACATATCGACTGTATCTTCACGCAGTTTGCCATGATTCACTCGACTGCTACTTCTCCTTTCTCATCTGCTACACCCAGAAGGAAAAATTGTGTTGGCCATAATTTTCTCTTTTGATCTCATGATTCGAGGAGTCTTGAAACCGACGAGATCAAATTTATTCCCACGATCCTCCATGAAAATTACTCCGCATAATCATGGTGTGATGACGGAAGGGTGTAGAAGAAACGGTCGAACACCTGAGAGTAGATTAAGGAGGAAGTGCGGCAGAACTTTGCTAGTGCTTCAATCACGATTCCGAGACTGTGGAAGCAGAGCAAGAAAAACATACCTCCTGCGAATCGTGAGCGCGATAATGGATGAAGAAACTCAATTCCAATTTGTCCCGGCTGAAAGAAAAGAATACTGAGAAATAAAGGGTATTTACTTCTGGTAAAAGAATTCGAAGTTCTCTTCTTCAGTGCAACGAGCCCTTTGCTGGAAATTTATCCCTGGTGAATCGATTTCCACAATCGAACCATTAAAATTGATACCGCAGAAATGTTCCTGCGTGCCCTTTTGCTCTCGAAAAATCTCAGACGAGCAAAGACATCGTTCCGCCACAATACCCAAAAGTTGGAGTCTTTATCTGTACTGTGTAATCCCAATATAGTTCATCTCAATGCCCTTGACTCTTCTTTCTCGTGCATAAAAAAAAAGGTGAGATCTTGTGAGGGGGATCGGATTATGAATCCGAGAGAAAGAAGCATAGGGTTTGGGAAGAGGAAATTGGCGGTGAAATGGTTTGTGTGGGCAGAACGGAGGCAGATTCTGTTGAAAAGGGGGGAAGATAGATGATTTGGGCGAGAGTTTGGGTGGTGCGGCTGGTGATGTTGAGGCCTTGGAAAAGAAGGGTTGATAGAGATGCCTGAATATCCCGTAGGTAGAAATGAAGGCAAGAGAGACTTCTTGAAGTTCAAGTCGTGGAGGAAAGTATTGGTTTGATGGAGATACACAAATCCATTGGTCCATGAAGTACAAATAAAGGCGAGATGACTCTTGAAGATGGTGAGAAGGATGTGTGTACGAAAATATTGGATTGGTTGAGATTTTGTGAATCCACTGTAGTCGGAAATGTTGGAAATTCAGAGATTAACATGAAAGCGAAAAAATAAACGAATAAAGCAACAAAATAAGATTTAACGTGGTTCGGCCAGAGAGCCACAACCCAGGAGACACACAGAGAAAACCTCTCAAGTCGCTCAGACAAGAGAGCCACAACCCAAGTCTCAAATCTCTCATTTTCTCTCAACTCTGTCTCTCTTCCATTTCTGCCTCTTTCTCTCAACCCTAATGGTAAAGAGATCTAATATTTATGGGGAGGAATTCTAATGCAATTAGAATTCTTACATGGACTAATAATTCAAGTTAAACTAGGATTTTTAATTACGCAAAAATCCCAACAGGAAATGAAGATGAAAAGCGAGAAGGATATAAACATATCTTGGGCAATATGGACAATGCTGAGTTGATGGAGATTTATAAATCTTGGTCAGCTGGAAAAGAAGGCCAAATGCATTCTTGCACGGTTATGTGTTGGGATTTTTTATTTAATTAAAAGTCCTATTTTGACTTGAATTATTAGTCCCTGTAAGAATTCTAATTGCATTAGAATTCCTCTCTATAAATATTAGATATCTTGGCCATTAGGGTTGAAAAAAAGGCAGAAAAGAAAGAGAGACTGGGTTGAGAGAAAATGAGAGATGTGAGACTTGGATTGTCGCTCTTGTCTGTGCAACTTGAGAGATTTTCCCTGTGTGTCTTTTGGGTTGTGGCTCTCTGGTTTGAGAGGTTTTCCCTGTGTACCTTCTACGTTTTCTCAGTGTATCATTTGTATCGTTGTTTATAGTGGATTGATTCTCCTCTTCTCCCGTGGATGTCAGCTTTCTGGCCGAACCACGTTAAATCTTGTGTTGTTGCCTTATTCGTTTATTTTTCCGCTTTCATGTTAATCTCTGAATTTCCCAACAAGTGGTATCGGAGCCTAGGTTGTTAGATCTATAGTTATTGTTCAAGATTTATCGAAAATTTGATGATTTTGATGTTCTGGGATGTGAGATTTGTGATGTTTGGACACAAGATTTGTTGAAAAAAAAATGGGACGATTTTTGATAAATCTCTCGCGTTGACCAGTGCTACTGAAACTTTGACCGCCAATTGTAGAAGATTGAAGACTCTGATCGGGATGATCTTGGAGTTGTTTGAAAGCCCATTGAAAGAGGAGCAAAAGTCTGTATTTTTGTGGTCAATTGTTTTTGGAAAGGTTTTTGATTTTGTCAAAATCGATCGAACCTGTTGCTGTCTCGAAGGAATGTGCAGTGAACTTTGACCGCTGTTTGCCAGAGATCTACCTGTTCGATTGCCGCGATTTTGGTGCCGTTGGAAAGCTCTTAGAACGAAGAACCGGATCCCTAAGGTGTGAAGTCGATCGTTCAGTGTATGAGGCTGATTGAGCACGAAATCGGTGAGCAAGTTTTAGGTTTTGTGTTGGATCGTTCAATTAGGTTGATTTTTTCTAGCAACTGGGAAATATTGTGTGGTATTCGTGTTTACTTGCGGTTAGTAATTGAATACCTGAGAGAACACTATTTTTGTTGCTTGGTTTATCTTCTGGTTGGTATGGCGATATAACTATTATGGTTTGGGTCAAGTTGGCGATGTGGCTGAGTCAAGACGAAGGCAATCTTGGCATATAGATTAACGGATGTTGATCTTGAGGAACTGAAAATTGAATTAGACGAGAAGCCAGAAGCTTGGAATGAAAGTTCAAGTAGTTTGGAACCGTGATCGTTGAAGTCTCGCGTAGACTTGGAAAGCTTTGAGCTTTGAAGGTTCATGGAAGTTTTTTGCACTCGTGGTAGTCTGAGAACTTTATTGTAGCTTGTTGATGGTGACTTGGGAGTGTCAGCTCGTGTTCCAAGATCGATGATGCACTCTGGTTGCAAGAGTGAAAGTGGTGGTGTAGAGAATTGAAGAAGATATGTTCTCTTGGTGAGAAGTGTTCGTCTGTGTTGGAGATCATGATCGTGTTATGCGCGAGCATGAATTTCAGAAAAGTAAGGTTACTTCTACTGCAGTGAAGCCTATTGGCCCTATAGGTATGACGATGGAGTCTTTGGCAAGTTCGAAATGAATTATTGGCTCTATAGGTATGACGATGGAGTCTTTGGCAAGTTCCAAATGAATTTTTTTTTTATAAGTAAAATTTTTATTAATAATACCGGTAATCAGGCAGTTCATGACAACTCTCTTATCAGTCTGCGCTACAATAATGCCAACTACTGGTTACAGATTCGAGCTTAGAATCCTCATCAGATGGAGCTCTTGCCATATTAACGAATAGTTGGTACACCAACTCTGGTCCCATTCAGCTTGTTAGTTAATAATTTCAGACAGATTATCACTCTTGACAAATCTCAAAAATTCTCGTCTCTTCCCCTTAAAACCCCATTCTTGGCAATGCAAAAATATCACAAACTTGCCACCATATGAACACTGTTTTTGCCATGATTCGGTAACTGAGATTCTCAACTGAATGCTCGATGATGATGACAATGACAACCAAACCACCATCATCGAGCATTCGCCATTAGTTCACCCTATTAATTAAAGCTCTTCCACTAAGTTAAGTACATCAAGCTCATCATTACTCCATCAACTCAGCATGGCAATAATCTCTCAAATTTTCCTCATTTTTCTTGTCAATGTTGTTATGCACCACTCTCCAAGTTGTGCTGCTGCTGCTGATGATACATTCATCGTCCTCATGGACACGGGACACATGCCTCAAGTATTTACCTGTACGCACCATTGGTATACCAACATACTCACATCCATCTCTGACACATCTACATCCAAGTCGCCACAACTCCTCTACGCTTATGAGTATATCCACGGGTTCGCGGCAATTATGACTTCGTCCCAGCACGAAGAGATCAAAAAATCCCACGGATACATTTCTTCATCTAGAGATCGACGACAGTCGAAGTTTCTCACAACCCATTCTACCGATTTCCTCGGCCTCAATGCCTTTTCCGGCGCTTGGCCGGATTCCAATTTCGGAAGAAATGTCATCGTCGGCCTTGTGGACTCTGGAATCTGGCCGGAGAGTCTGAGTTATACCGATGAAGGAATGCGTCCAATTCCAAGCAGATGGAAGGGAGGTTGTCATGGTGGTAAAAACTTCAGCAATGCATTCTGCAACAACAAACTAATTGGTGCCCGATTTTTTCTCAAGGGTCTTCAGGCGAAAAACCCAGATGTTTATATCGAGGACACAGCCAGAGATTTCGACGGACACGGCACGCACGTTTCTTCAACTGCAGCCGGAAACTACGTCCATGGAGCTCATTATTTGGGTTATGGATCAGGCACGGCAAGAGGAGTTGCCTCCAGGGCTCATCTAGCCATGTACAAAATCGGCACGTATAACACCATGTCTGACTCAGATATACTGGCCGGAATCGATCGAGCCATCGCCGATGGTGTCGACGTACTGTCTCTGTCGATTGGTCCGATTCGTCCCTTGCCGTTATATGAAGATGTCATTTCCATCGCTACTTTCGCTGCAACTAGGAAAGGGATTTTTGTTTCAAGGGCCGGTGGAAATGATGGTCCAGATCTATGGACCGTGTTCGCAGCACCATGGGAACTTGCGGTGGGAGCCGGCACACAGGATCGGGAATTCGCCGGAACGGTGAAGCTCGGAAACAGAGTATCCATAATGGGACAATCCTTTTACGTCAAGAATCCGATTCCTGCAGATATTCCAATCATATACACAAACACTTGCACAATGTATGATCGAGACGATATCGTCGGCAAGATCGTGCTGTGCGAGGCGGAACCAAATGATGTAAGAGACGATGCTGCAACATGGATCGATACTGCTTTCATCAGCACGGGAGCAGCAGGAGCTATTGTCATTTGCCCGCCGAACTCTGATATATCTATTGCTCCGCATGCTTTCCCAGCCATTTTCGTCACAAGGGAAAATGGAGAAATCATACTTGAATACATTAGGAGAAACGCAAATCCTCAAGCTACCGTAACATTCCGGCAGACCATCCACGGCCACAGACCAGCTCCGAGTGTGGCCTACTTTAGCTCCAGCGGACCGGCGTTCGCTTGCCCCACAATTTCAAAGCCTGACGTGTTGGCTCCAGGTGATCTCATCCTCGCTTCCTGGCAAGAACAATCGGCATTGGGAGAAATCAACGGAACCAACAGGTTTAACGTTATCAGTGGAACATCCATGGCGGCCCCTCATGTTACCGGTGTGGCGGCTCTATTGAAAGGAGTGCACCCAAATTGGAGCCCAGCGGCAATCCGGTCGGCGATGATGACCACGGCTGAAGCACTGGATAACTCACGGATGCCGATTAGGAGAATGGGTTCGACTTCCAACCAATCAGCGAATCCCTTTGAGATGGGAGCCGGTCATGTCAACCCCAATAGGGCCATTGATCCAGGCCTCGTGTATGATGTGGGAGAAGTTGAGTACGTTAATTATCTCTGTGCTGCAAATCTCACACACAACCAGATTCGATCGATTGTGAGGGTTAATTACAGTTGCGCAACTCCCTCGCTTGATTTGAACTATCCTTCCTTTCTGGCGAATTTGGATTGCATTGGAACAAAATCCCTGCATTTCCACAGGACGGTCACTAACGTTGGCAGTGGAAGATCGAGCTATACAGCAAGATTGGAGAACATCATGGGGTTGAATGTCAGTGTGGAACCTGATATGTTGAACTTCAAGCACAAACATCAAAAATTAAGTTACAAGCTGACGGTGGAAGGGAGTTGTCTGAAAAGAGAGACCGTACTTCATGGTTCTATAAGTTGGGTCGAACAAGGAGGCCATCATCGCGTGGTACGAAGCCCCATTGTCGCTGCCAGCCTTACTCCTCCTACATACGATTAGCAGCTATGTGAAGAGGACCCTCAACAATTCTGTCTCAATCCCTTCCAGATTCTTGCTTGAACCCATCTCCAAATCATGTTGTTCTTGAGATTTGCTGACTGCGTTGCTGTTGAGAAATGGTCTGTCTCAACAGTATATGGGAAATGTTGTCTGGAGTTCTCTTTACTTATTCTTTACCCTTCTTTGAACACAATTGCACCCTCTTGTTGAAAATTACATGCCATCCAGCAATAGGGTAAAATTTGTGGCCTTATCAAATAACTAACTTTCTTCGAACCTATAAGTTGCAAAGAGTAAACTTCTGGAAAAAAAAACATAATATGGAAAATACTTCTGGAAATTGTGGAGGGGTATTCTGTCTGACTGAATAGAGCAGTCACTCTTGCACAAATTAGGCATACTATTTGTCTAGGGATTCAATGCAAATTTTGAGGGGAAGAATCTTAAAGTTCAACTGTAACATCTCTACCAAATCTAAACACCATAGTTTGTCCTAGATTCTGATATCATAGATTCAAATTTTCTCAGGAACATGTTAGTATGTTACCTGGTGTTGGGTATAACCTCGAAAGTTATGTGTATTATAAAAAAAAGGTCTCATCACCAAAAGTTGACCTACTACAGATAAACTAGTAACCAATTAGAAAAATGCAAACAACAAAATCTGTTAACACAAACCAAGCAGGAAGCTTCCCCTTTTGAATGTAGCCCATATGCCTCAACGGATGCACTAGATTACAGCAACCCACATTGTTCTCCATAATTTTTCATCTTCTTTGTGTGTTATCAGAGACATATGGTTGATGGAATTCTCCCACGGGTCTGGGTTTAGAGTAGTCGTCTTACTCATAATCCACTGGTATCCGTCGTTCCACAATGCTACTACAAAGCCACATTGGACGAAGGGGTGAGTAATGATTCCATAAAATTGCTCACAAAATGGGCAATTTTGATTCAAACCACAATTCACGTTTCTTCTTATCAAGTTGTCAATTGTAGAGATTTCATTTTGCAACGCTCGCCAAGCATAGGCAGATTCCTGCCACATTCGCCCAAATATAAAGTCTGTTTTGCACAGACCTACTATCATTTTTGCAGTAGTTCTTCTATTCTTCTTTTTATTTGTAGAATAAGTGGTTAAAAATAATTATCTAAATTTTTATTTTAATTATATATAACAAACTTCCATATTAGATTACTAAAATAATCATAATTTAATTAATTAAAATATATTAAATAAGGTTAATTTAGTCATAAAAATATTTATATTTGAATATTATTACAAAAATATCATGCTTATTTTTAACCAGGAAAAAATGCATCCCATGAGGAGCTTATTTTTAAGAAGAGAGAGGTTGTAAAAAAAAAGCACAAGCACTAGTACTTATATTATGCAAAAAACTCATTTTAATTTAAAAAGTGCTTATAAGCACAATTAGAATCAAAAGCAACTCGCGCAAAACAGGCCTATAATAGGTGTCTTGTTTATATATAACCTTTGTTTGACCTAGTTGGCAATGGGGCGGGACGGGTCTCTAGACCCGCCCTGCCACCCTGTGGGGGCGGACCTAACCCGACCTACCCCACGAATTCGGGTCGCATGGGTTAAATCGGGCACCGCGGGAATTAATTTACAAAAAAAGAATTTTTATGTTAATTCGGTTCGAAATATAATAGGTTAAAGCATACATCATAAATTTTCTAAAACACGCTCGGAATAAAACCAAATTTGCTGCAGTAGAGAACTATAATAGTTTGAAGGGTTTTTTCACCTCCAAAACTTATAGTCCAGATCATTTCATTAATAATTTTCTCTCGTGGGTCAAAATTTTTTGACCCACGAGAGAAAATTATTTTTTTATTCAATTGGATGCCCGACCCAGTCGGCG